>SKCR01037653.1:0-68613 GCA_019454045.1 Zanthoxylum bungeanum
AGTTGGCCCTTTTAAGTTATTGATTGGGCCTAATGGGCCTAAATTGATTTGATGGCAATAGGGTGATTCCTATTGGGCTTTGGCATTTTGGGGTTTGATCCATTATGGCCAAAGCCCCTGCCTTAAGAATCAATTAAAAGCCCATTGGACTTTAATTAAAGACATTGGATGTTATTGGGCCTTTGAGACCCATCAAGATGGGATTTGGAATCCAAGTCTTTAAGCAACTATGTAAGTGTACATATTTAATTTGGAATTAAATAAGAATTAGTATTGAATACAAATAAATTGGATTTAACTTGTAGTTCGATATAATTCAAGAATACGTACTCAAAAGTATTTATTCTTAAACGAGTTAGACTCGTGCAAATCAAATCATTGTTTGAACATTAGATGGTCATTAATCAAAGATTAATTAATTGATTAGATTGATTGTAATAACATGTTTGGATGGAATCCATATATGTGATGTAGGAATAACGTATATCGGATGGCATTATTAGAAGGGCAAGGGCAATTTTGGAAATTGTAATAAGTTTTAGAATTATTAAAGGGACCTGCGTGTCCAGCCTTTAATCTCATTACTCCTTGTATTCTCTTCTCACCTATTCCCCTCTATGTATATGAGGTTTCTTTATTGTATTTTTGTAAAAGGATAGGCGTTTAGAATAGTTCTAGTTGGGGAGAGGAAAGGAGCGATTTGTTCTAGGAAAATCTGTTTAAATATCCATCCGCATATCGTTTTAATTTACTTTTACGCCTTATGATGTTTTTAGAAGCATGCTTAAGGGTGTATGATGAGACCTAATCAAAGATAATAAATTGGTGCCCATTTACGCGAAAAACCCTCAAAAACATATTAAGCGTTTTTCCTTTCCGTTTAGTGATTCTTACTCAAGATCCAAAGTTGGCATTGGCTTGTTGGCCAAAGTCAAGGCCTTTGTCAATTGCGGTTGTGTTGAATCATGAAGGTTTTGTTACATATCGGTGTCTTGTCCAAGTTGTGATTTGTTGCCAAAGTCAAGATCACTTCTTGTCCATCGACATGATCACGAACTTTCCATGTCAATGGGGTCCCGCTTAACTGGAATCATTAAGCTTGTTGTGCCAAAGCCAAGGCTTAGTTGATTCAGAGGAAAAAGGTTAGGAAAATATGTTTGACATATTGGCATATATAAAGTATGTGTGTTTCGGACTTGATGTCCACCTACCGGATCTAGGAATGGGATGAGATCCAATTGATCTTCGAGATCTACCTAGTTAAGTTTTCATACAGCTTGTTGGCCAAAGTCAAGGTTGTATGTTATTTAACGGGATCCTAGCCCACTAGGAAACTAGGTTTCCCGATTACTCGACAGAGGGTTCGAGGCTCGCCGAAAAAGTGGGAGGCTAGTAGTGAATTTGTAATTTCCATTCAGATACTTAGCTTTACGCGCTTTCAAATAATTTCGTCAATATTACTTTATTAGTTGGACTAATATATTGTTATTTTTCTATGTAACAGTAGACTGTACCCATTATCGTTGACTAGATAGTTAGACTATCGTAGATCAGAGGACTGGCAAGGCAAGGTCCGTGATATTATCATGGGAGATAATGTCTTCAAGGTCACAAATTTTGCTGATGGGAAATGAACCTTAGGATTGTCCTAGGTTCAGAGAGGCTGTTGTATACTATACAAAGACCTCTTGGGCCAAACCCGGACCGACTGAGACACTTGAAGCTGGAGCTTTGGAAGACTCACAGCGATGATTGTGACACAACTCAGTCCATTATGCTTGCTTCGATGACTCGGCACTTTCGCAGACAAAAAGGGACTTGGATCCTTATAATATGTTAGCAAGGTTGCAAGATCTGCATCGCTCTAACAAGAGGATGCAGAGGTATAGTTTAGTCAAGAAGCTCTTTCGCTCACGCATGACAGATGGGCATGTCTGTTGAGTCCCACGTGGCTCAGATGGTCGCTGACATCGATGAGCTGGCCAACATGGGGATAGTCTTTGAGGCAGAGATTACTGTGGACATGGTCCTGCAATCTCTCCCCGATTCCTGGAGACAGTTCATCATAAATTATAATTTGATGAACACCAGTGATACTCTTGGAGATTTACTGTCAACTCTCAAGAGAGGCTAAAAGGAGTTTCTAAAGGGCAACAAGCGCGAGGCGCACTTTGCATCGACATCTCATGGACCCTAGGGCTGGGCCCAGGCAACTGGAGGTGTGCGAAAGAAGAGCATATGCAAAAGGGCAAGGCCAAAAAGTCAAGGCTTCTGGGAAGCCAAAGGACAAATCTCAAGTGTTTGCCTACAGTGCGGCAAGCGGGGTCACTGGAAGCGTGACTGCCGCGAGTACAAGGCGCTTCAGAAGGAGATAAGGCGGGCAAGGCACCGGCCTCAGGTATGTTTGTTATTGAGATACACATTGCTACTTCTAGCTTTAAAAATGGATTTTTGATTCTGGTTGTGGTACTCATATATGTACTGTGCGCAGGATCTGTAGATTAGCAGGAGACTGGCTTCAGGAGAGATTGATCTACGTGTTGGAAACGGGACACTTTGTTTTTGTTTTGGCCGTGGGCACTTTTATTTTAGAACTGCCTTCGGGACATGTACTTAAACTATCAGACTGTTATTATCCTAGTTTGACTAGGAATATTATCTCTGTATCTTGTTTGACCCAATGCGGGTACACTTTTGTATTCCGAAACACTGGGTGTTTTGTTTATAAAGAGGATTTTGAGATATGTTCAGCTGATGCTAATAATGGTCTTTATATTTTTGAATATAATCAATCTCAAACATATAATTAACAAACAAAAGGCTCAAACTAAGTAACAAAGATGAGACTTACATGTGCATTGTCGTCTGGGACACATTAACAAGACTCGCATATCCACACTTCAAAGAGTGGGAACTTGGACGGATTTGATCCAAATTCATATGACGTCTGCGAATCTTGCTTATTGGCAAAATGCCTAAATCACCTTTGCGGTAAAGGTGTACGCGCCACCGAACTGTTAGCCCTCATTCATAGTGACGTTTGTGGGCCCATGTCTAGCCAGGCTAGAGGTAGATTTGAATACTTTCGTAACCTTTACGGAAGATGCATCGCGTTATGGTTATGTGTATCTTATGAGACACAAGTCGGAAACTTTTGAGAAATTCAAAGAGTTTCGACACGAAGTTGAAAAAAAGACCGGCAAGAGTATAAAGACATTACGGTCGGACCGTGGTGGCGAATACTTGAGCAATGAGTTTCAGATTACTTGAAAGAATATGGTATTCTTTCACAGTGGACTCCTTCTGGAACACCGTATTAAACGGTGTATCCGAACGGAGAAACCGAACTCTGTGTGGACATGGTAAGGTCTATGATGAGTCGCACTGAGCTACCTATTTCCTTCTGGGGATATGCATTAAACAGTGCAGTTCTTATTTTGAATAAGGTTCCGTCAAATCTGTACAACAGACACCATAGAGATATGGACAGGAAGAAACCGGGTTTCTCATTCCTAAGATTGGGGATGCTGGGCATACGTCAAACGTTTGGAAGGTACCAAACTTGAGCCCAAATCGGATAAATGCCTATTCGTAGGATATCCTAGGGAAACCAAAGGATATTACTTCTATCACCCACGAGAGAAAAAAGTATTTGTTGCTCTACATGCTGTTTTCCTTGAGAGGAATTCCTAAATACAGTGGTAAGTGGGAGGAAAGTAGAACTCGATGAAAATCGGAGTGATACTGTTCCTGGCATAGAATCCTCAACGGAACAAGAACAGTCCATCCGGGATGAGACTGTACCACAATCTTCTATTACACAAGGACCGCGTATTCGGAGAGAGTCAGGAACCAACCTGAGAGGTATGGGTTTCTGATCTCACCTCATGTAGATATTAATCTCATTGAGGAAGACGAACCGGCTACGTATGAGGAAGCGATACAATAAATCGATTCCGCTTTATGGCAAGAGGCCATGAAGTCCGAAATGGATTCCATGTACACCAACCAAGTTTTGGACCTGGTTGATGCACCAGAAGGCGTAAAGCCTTTTGGATGCAAATGGATCTTCAGAAGAAGACCGACATGGAAGGCAACGTACAAACGTAAAAAGCTAGGCTTGTAGCGAAGGTTTATCGTCAACGACATGGTTTCGATTACGACGAAACTTTCTCACCCTTTGCCATGATTAAATCCATTCGGATAATGCTTGCTATTGCTGCATATTTCGATTACGAGATATGGCAGATGGACTTTAAACCACTTTCCTTAACGGAAACCTTTTGGAGGATGTTTATATGCAACAGCTTGACGGTTTTATCGTGCCTAAACTTGCAAACAAGGTTTGTAAGTTAAATCGGTCCATTTATGGACTGAAGCAAGCATCACGGTCATGGAACCAACGTTTTGATGAGATCATAAAGAATATGATTTCATTCAAAACGAGGATGAACCCTTGTGTATATAAGAAGGTTAGTGGGAGCGCACTGACATTCATTGTCCTTTATGTTGACGATGTATTGCTTATAGGCAATGACATTCCCATGTTAACATCGGTGAAAGCTTGGCTTTCATTAAAATTCTCCATTAAAGATCTGGGAGAAGCAGCCTTTATTCTAGGAATAAAGATCTACAGGGATAGATCTAGAAAGCTGCTTGGACTCTCTCAGAGTACGTACATTGACAAAGTGTTGAAAAGATTCAACATGGATCAGTCCAAGAGGGGACTGTTGCCAGTGTCACATTGCATCTCTCTATCTAAGGACATGTGTCCTAAAACTCAAAGAGAAGAATAGCATGAGTCGGATACCGTTCGCCTCGGCAGTCGGATCGATCATTATGCCATGATATGTACTCGACCTGATGTCTCGTATGCTTTGAGCATGTGTAGTCGCTATCAGGCCGATCCAGGTGATGGTCACTGGATGGCAGTTAAGAACATCCTTAAGTATCTTAGACGAACTAAGGATGCTTTCTTGATTTATGGAGATGGAGAACTTGAGGTAACTGGGTATACCGATGCAAGTTTCCAAACCGATAAAGACGACTCTAAGTCGCAATCCGGGTACATATTTTGGTTTGAACAACGGAGCAGTAAGCTGGAAATCTTCCAAGCAAGAGACTGTTGCCGATTCAAACAACAGAAGTGGAGTATATTGCTACATCTGAAGCAGCAAAAGAGGCAGTTTGGATCCGTAAATTCCTAATTGGATTAGGAGTAGTTCCGTTAGCAGCTGAGCCCGTTCCATTATTGTGACAATAACGGGGCTATAGCGCAGGCTAAGGAACCACGGTCTCATCAACGATCCAAGCATGTTTCTTCGACATTTCCATCTGATTCGTGAGATCATACATCGTGGCGATGTGAAGATCGAGAAGGTCGCATCAGATGACAACATTGCAGACCCGCTGACGAAAGCTATTTAACAGCAAAAGTTTTGAGAAGCACATACATAGTTCAGGTGTTAGATGCTTGAGTGACTGGCTATAGGCCAAGTGGGAGATTGTTAGACAATTATGACCCATAGCGTCACTGTTTTTAAAAGACATTGTGTTTTGTACAAAATTGACTATGTAATATTGAAATTGTCTTTTAATCATTTCGTAATTTATTTACTATGATATATAAATGGTAAAAGTCCATATGATTAGTTCCGGATTGAGATGATATGAGACAGTATCAATCCATAAAGGTTTAATCATTAAATATCCCTAGTCGTAGTATTATCGAGACTGGACATCGATAATGCGGAATAGACTAGTATTGCACTTGTGCTCGTTGTGAGGGCATAATGGCACAGTTCTTATATGTTTTAAGTATAGGATACTTATGCAAGTGAATAGGAGGTTGTTTTTACCGATGGTACGGAAAAAAACAGCTTCGCTCTGGATAGACCCCGCAAATCCCATTGGGTAGTATGTATATGTGTCTATGGGAGTCCGCGTCAGGGTAGATGTATTTGGTCTTAACTTGAGACTTACATCGCTAATACTTGCGACAATCGGTAAACTTTGTTTTGGTCGTCCAGGGCTTTAACAGGTTCTGTGTACGCCTCTATTGGGTTTATCGAGAATCGTAGTGTATTAGATGTGATGTCGAGACGGAAGTATCACTCCAGACATATGGAGATGATGATCACGCAGGGATTCATAACTCGTTCTCTATTGTGTTGCAACCATCGGGATAATGTGACAAGGTCATGATTATCCGATTCAAAGAGACTAGTTGTTTGATATCCAATATGTGCTTCGTACGGGGCAGACACTATTCCAGCCCCAGGCCTAGCACGTGACACCTGATACTGGATCGAAATACGAGATACTAGGTATTCTACGTCTGACATAGATTATATATTCCAGTAAGAATATTTCTGGAGAATTGGGTAGGCACAGTGCTTTGCTAGAAGCCAACCATGTCTTGTAAATCGGTAAGCACGTAGTACGAGGTACTCGCTTTATCGGATAGTCCGATTACCGGATTTACTGCCAACATATCCAGAGATCTCTTGGGTCGCTTCCCAAGGATTCACCGATGACAGTTGACCTAAATTGGAATTAATCTGGGATTAATTAGAGAGAGAAAATTAATCTGGGATTAATATGTGCTTTATTTAATCTGGGATTAAAAGTGTGCAGTGGCGAAAGAACGCGATTAATTTGGAATTAATCGGTAAAATAAATTTAATAGTTAAATTTGATTTTTCTATTTAATTTATTCAAATGGGCTAAAATTAATATATCGGATATATTAAAATGGATTGGATTTCATTACGAGATTAAAGTCGGACTTTAATGCGAACGGACGAATTAATTTAGAATTAGTTCATGAACGACGTTCGTAATATATTTGCGAGGCATCGTTATTTAATTAAATTAGATTTAATTATTTAGCGACGAAGGATCATTTAATCGGATTAAACGGAACCGAGCCGCGGCAAATGCCCGTAGAGATATTTGAATTTCGGATTCAAATATTTGGAGCCAAAAGTGTGGTAGGTGTTCCCACCACACAACCACCTTGTTTTGCCTTTATGAAAACCATTTACCAATCTCTACCTTGTATTGGGTAAAAGGTGAAATGGTTTCACCTTTTGGTAAATAACAAAAAGGCATTTTCAACTTTGGTAACACTTGTGACAAAAATCAAAGACACAAACCCTAAAGAGCTAGGCTTGGCCGAAACGCTCTCCCTCTCCTCTCTTTGATTTGATTTTCAAATCATCAAAAGCTAGCACTTTGGAAGTGAACAAAGGTGATAGGGAAACTCCTCAATAGCTTGGAATCATCCTAAAGCTTGGAATCATCCTAAAGCTTGGATCTTGGAGATCTTGGATCTCAAATTTTTAAAGCTCTAAAACTCATTGTAAGTATATTCCGCACCTTATAATGATCAAATCTTTTATTATGCATGCTTATTAGATCCTTATATTGTTCTTGGAACACTAACAATGGTATCAGAGCCTAATTTAAGCATGATAATTTTAGGGTTCTTGAACCTAAAAAAATTTGGGGTTTTTTGATTTTGAGCATGATTTTTTGAAATTGATGCTTTGAGTATGTTTACAACATGATAACATAGAGTTATGCATGATTAGATTTCAAATAAATCAAATGCTACAAAAATTAAAAAATGCTTAGGGTGGCCGAATGTTCACTGCCTTATGCACTGCATTTTTTGTTTTTTGAAACATGAAATAATGTGTTTGGATGCATGTTTAAATGATGATAGTTGGTTTAATATGATTAGAATCAATGTCTATATTGTTCATGTTAAAATCAAAGTGCATGTTGAGCATGAAATGATGATCTTAGGCTTCAATATGTCTCAAGCATGCAATGATGTGTTTTGGGCATGATTTTATGTTAAGCATGAATTATTAGTTTAAGCATGATTAGTTAAGTTAATTAATATTTTGGAAAAATTGAGTTTAATTAATTAATTATGGCTAATACACTTTAATTAAAATAATTGTGATATTTGGAATATTATAATTATGTAAATATGCCTTTAAAATTGAATTGGGCTAAAAGTGTGTATTTGGGCCTAATGGGCTTGGTTTGACCAAGTTTGGTTTTGGACTTTTGGATTGGATCCAATTGGGCCCAAAACCAATTCCATGAAGTCCAAATACATCACTTGGCCCTTTAAAGTATTTGATTGGGCCTAATGGGCCTAAATTGATTTGATGGCAATAGGGTGATTCCATTGGGCCTTGGCATTTTGGGTTTGATCCATTATGGCCAAAGCCCATGCCTTAAGAATCAATTAAATGCCTTTGTTAATTTGTACAACAAAACCATGCTCTGTACAAATAGTGATGTTATGGGTCATAATTGTCCAACATTTCCCACCAAACCTAAAAAGAAGGGAATAATGAGAATGTATCACCTAAACTAAAGATACATCAATAATACTACAATTGGTCGTAAATATGGAGCTTCCAAGGAAGTGCTGACTTAAGAGAATCAAGAAATCGAGATAAGGATGAAAGTTAAATAGTAGAGCAAAACTTAGAAAAGAAAAATAATAGTTGGAGTACGGTAGGAGTTTGAGAGCGCATGAGCCATATGGAGGTTCTCATTGGGAAGTAGTATGACTAATAGCCAGAGGTAAATTATAAAACCCAACCATTGTAATACTATAGCGGCAAAGATTGACATCGAAGATTGCCTCAAGATATTCCTAGAAATAAGTGAATGTATAGTGGAAGAAGATCGAAACATGAAACTTTCACACTTAGTATAAGAGCATAATATGATAAGGAGATAATTCTAAATAAAAGACTTAACAAATGAGTTATCTAGATAGAGCAGTTAGGAGATAAAATAATAGTTAGGCAACAACGAGATATAAAAGAATCAGTGTTAGATGTGACTACAGATATGTAAAAGAATATTTCATTCCAATAAAGAGATAGTGACATAGACCACCAAAATTCTGGGTATAGAATATAGTAGAGATGGAGACAAAAAGAGCATTAACCATAAGATTTGGAAGTAGCACTGTCGAGGTGCGGTGAAAATATGAGAAGAATACTTAGAAATGAAGACAAAAGTGCATCATAGTGAGATCTCTCAGTGTTGGAATGGAATCCAAGTTCTATTATGTTTTAACTCATACAATCTTTAAGAAATAGCTAGTCATAATTTATGTTAATTAAACCACCATAGGTTTGGGATGACTTTAGTCACAGGTATATGTGGTTTGGTAGATATATAGTATCGTAAAGATTGACGAGATGAGTTTGCTACAATATTATATTAAGTACAGTGAGTCAGCCATCCATGTATAATGTACATAAAGGGACCATTGGTATAAGTCATTTGAGAGACAGTAACCATTTTTGTACTAGTAAAGAAATCAAAGATGTAGAAAAGTAAACCAGAACATAATAAATAGTGTGGACATAGTAATAAAGAACATAGCTTTAGTATAAAAAGGGTATATAATTAGGCTTAGTATAGATACATTGCCCTAGAACTCCTCAACTAATCAAGAAGAATCAATAGAGAAAACTACCCTGATGTAACGTCCTAAATAAGGGAACCATCAGTTGATAGTAAGCGTACATGGAGAGGTTAGGTGTTACTCATGAATTCCTAAAACCATAAATAGTTATATATGTGAGATTTTGAAGGAAGAAGCTTATAAGAAACGAGGGCTTAATAAATAGAAAAGAAAAAGATCATGAAGTTACCTAAGATTGAGTCAAGAAGATATCTAATAAGATATATCTTATAAAGTAATTTAAGTAGTTACATTATGAAGAATAGCTAAAGAACCTGAATTATATACAAGTTAAGGGAAAGTGAAGGCTATTGGTTATAGCATAAAGTACAATGACAACACCATAAACGTAAATAATACCATAATTTCTTAAAGATAATTAGGAATTATTGCTGTCATGGAAAAAGATATAAGAGGTTTCAAATCAGAATGGACTTAAGATAAGCGAGACGACATGCGACAAATATGGTATAATCTGGGAACTGATGACTCATGTGAATTGTTGAGATAAAGAAAGTTGAATACATTTAATAGTTTAGAAATAAGATTTCCTTGAGGCGTAAGGATAGATGAATTATTACAGTAAGTTTAATTACTAAATAGAAACTCATGGGATGAAAATAAGGAATTACAAGATTTATTCACTAAGGACCACGAACCTTGAAATGGTATGTACAAAATGACAAGAGATCTCTAGGAATAGAAGATTATAGAGGAAGTTAGAAAGATAAGAATAAGCAAAGACTCAGATATTCTCTAACCAAGATGAATATGTGAGTTAAACCCTAGAAATGATCCGAGGATGAATCATATTTAAAGGGGGATAATTTATAACGATATGCAATTTCCACTACTGTTACTTCATGAGACGAGTGATTACATAATATAAAATTATGGTTGGACACATATACACTTCTAAGATAACCTTGGGAACAATCAGTAAGCTCTTCGAAATTCTAATATGAAATTATATGATGTACCACTCTGAACAGCCCATGGTATTTGGGCCATAACTTTCTCATACGAACTCTGATCTTTGTGAATTATATATCTTCGAAAAGCTGAGATCGAGACCTACAGCTTATACTTTGAATATTTTTCAAAATCAAACTAGAAATAAGTCAAAAATATAGGTAAAAATTTTGGAATAGTGTTGCGGACCCATCTAGAAAAATCTCAAACTTTCTCATTTTTTTCCAAACTTTTATTCATTAAAACAAAGTACAAATAGCCCATAGTATAAAAAGTAGAAGTATTTGAGCATCCCTAAATTTAGAAGAGAAAGAAGAAAAAATGTCAAAGAAGAGGAAGAGAGAAAGAAGAAGGAAAAGAGGGAAGAAGGAATAAGAAGAAGCAGAGAAGAGAAACAAATACCAAATCTCCATGAGTTAATAAGAAGATTGGAAATAATTGAGAAATTAGAGAGTGAAGGAAATCGAGAAGAAGAAGGTAAGGAAACTTGACCCAAAACTTGGATTGTTAGATTTTGAAAGTATGATGATAGAATAAGACTATTGGCATATTATGAATTACATTTTGGTAATTGATAAGTAAAGAAAATGATTATAGAATTGAGTGTCCCAATTTTGAAAATCTTAGGAGATTAGCTAAAAATAAAAATAATGAGATTAAAGAATTGTTTAAGGATGTTAACTTGGTTTAGAATATGTGAAGTTGAAGTAATGAGATGGATTGTGTGTTGGTTCTAGTATGGAAGTGTTGGTGATTCATTTGGGTAAGATAAACTTGAGGAAGCAAGTTTAGAATCTTGGAAAACAGTCTCATGTGGCGACGCGCAGAGATCTACGTCGTGACACATACTAGGAAAGTTATGAAGATTTGATTCTGGTTTCTCCGCATCGTGACACGCAGAGATATGCGTCATGACACGCACTTGGAATTTTTAGGCAGTCGTTTCTGAAATTCTGACCGTCGTGACGTGCAAGGTTTTACGTCGTGATGCATAGTCAAGAACTTCCTAAAATTAGTTTTAAACAATTCCAGTTTCACCCTAGCATGCTAGAGGCAACCCTAAGGGTCTCATCAGCTCGTATGCATATATTACATCATGATATAAGTACGATACACCTCAGAGTGATATCAACTACTTGAATAAGTAAACTTAGCTTGATTCAGATATATATATTCTTCAGTCCATCTTCTAATCGAGATTATCAATTATAAATTATTGAATGAACCATAAATTTCTTCAGCGAAGTGAAGTAGGGCCAGCGAGACTCCAAATTAGTTAGTTGAAATTTCTTTTTAATGTTGATTTTATTTAATTATATTGCTTAAGACTTATATTTGACTATTTTAAGGCCGTAGCCAGATTTTATATCAATTAGTTTAAGATTTATCATGATTCTAAAAGATAAACATTCTTTTATGATGAGTTTTTGAAAGAATGATATTAGAACTTAAGAATTATGATTTTCGAGGCATGAGGGAAAAACCCACCGCAGTATGTAACTTGATTCAAATATGGAATTGACGGCAAGAACATGTGCACATATAGAGGACTGGGGGACAACGATATGTAACGCCTCCATATCATAGTTCAGAACTAGGGATGACAAATGTACCTAGATCCTAGATTCATAGATTGGAAGATAGCATAGATCCCCAACCCTAGTTCTAGTTCAGTGGCTTTGAGGACATCGATACGTAACACCTTAAGACCACTAGTTTCAGGGACAAGTAGTGGCATATTTTTGGGGATGACAATACATAACGCTCCAATGTCATGGATTTACACTTCTGACTCTAGTTAGACGTATGAGGGGAAGCCGATACATAACGCCCCCATGCGTCAAGTTTTTCAGAGATAATTTTCAGAAACAGATATTTCAGAATTAGTTTTCAGAGATAGATTTTTAGAAGAGAAAGTTTCATAGAGAAAATTTTTCTAGAAATAAAGTTTATAAAAAACTTTCAAAAAAATAGATTTCAGAAAAGTTTTCCAAAAAAAAAAAATAAAGTTGATTTATATTAATGAAAGAGATTTTAAAAAGGATAATGTGAGATGAATTGGGGTTTAGAACCATGTATTTTCAAAGGCTTTTTAGTACATATTTTTTTAAACTGTTCACTCACTTTGATCGTTCAAACGATCTAACCCCCCACTCCCAGTTTCTCTGTTTTACAGGTATTCCCAGATGATGAGCTCGAGAGGATGGATATTGATGGAAGTCACTAGAGAGTTTGGTCCATGAAGTCAAGTCAGATGGAGAGAGAGTCTAGTTAGAGTAAAAAAAAAGTCATTTATCAGTCATTGATATTGTGTCAGTCGTTGTATAATTTTGAAATGAGAAAAAGTATCAGTGTTGTTCTCATTTAGAAAGTCAGTGGCTCAGGGGGATAGTACTGTTGGACAGTTATGACCCATAGCGTCACTATTTGTACAGATCATGGTGTTGTTGTACAAATTAACTATGTGACAAAGGCTATTGCACTCTTATCATTTGTGATTAGATCACCTAGATATATAAATGATGAGAGGTTCTTATGATTTGTTCCTTGATTGAGAATGATATGAGACAATATCAATCAACGAAGGATAAATCATTAAATATCCATAGTCAGAGTATTATCGAGATTGGACATCGATAAATACGTAAAAGACTAGTATCGTACTTGTGCGCGTTGTGAGGGCACAATGGCATAGTTCTCATATATTTAAGTATTGGATACTTATGCAAGTGCGGTAGGAGGTTATGTTTCACCGATGGTACGGAAAACAGCTTTGCTCTGGATAGACCCCCTCGGAATCCCATTGGTAGTTTGACTATGTGTCTATGGGAGTCCGACATCAGGGTAGGTGTATTTGGTCTTAACCTGAGACTTGCACCGCTAATACTTACGAAAATCAATATACTTTGGTTGAGGTCGTCCAAGGCTTTAACCGGTTCTGTGTAAGCCAATACTGGGTATATTGAGAATCGAAGAGTATTGGGTGTGATGTCAAGACGGAAGTATCACTCCAGTCATAGTGGAGATGATGTCACACAGGATACGGTATTAGTGCTCTTAAGTGCTGCGCGGCCATCGGGATATTATGACTAGGTCATGTATATCCGATAATAGAGACTAGTTACCACACATCCGACAAGTGCTACGTACGGGGCAGACACAATTCCAGCCCCAGGCCTAGCACGTGACCATCCGATACTGGACAGATACAGATCCTTCATTCCTGTAAGGATATTTCTGGAGAATTGGGTAGGCATGGCGCTTTGCTAGAAGCCAACCTTGTCTTGTAAATCGGTAAAACGAAGTACTTGGTACTTGTGTGTTCGGATAGTCCAACGACCGCATTTACTACCAACATATCTGGGGATCTCATGGGTCGCTTCCCAATGATTCACCAATGATGTATGACTCGCACTTTAATTAATCTGATATATCAATAAAAGAGAGATAACGATTAATTTGGAATTAATCGGTAAATTAATATATTTGATATATTAAACGAAATTGGATTTCGATGCGGAATTAAAATTAGATTTTAATTCGGGCGAACTAATTAATTTAGAATTAATTCCTTGGCGACATGAATAGTAGTTATGCTTGACATGATTATTTAATTAAATTAGATTTAATTACGACGCAATGGATAATTCGCTAATTGGGAATTAGCAAACCGAACCCGAGAGTGATTGCGAGCGCATTCGCATTTCGAATTCGAGTGCGGCACGCGAGTCACGTCAAGCGTCAAATCATTCTTCACATCAAGCGACAAATCACATGTTACTTTGAGTGATGTGACATTTGATTGATTGATGTGATTGATTGATTGAAAAGCAACTTGACACTTTGAGTGATGTGAGTTGCTGGAATAGTGATAGTTGTTGGAAAGCATTTACCATTTGACTTTCAATACTTTATTTGGTAAATCCTTTTAATTATTTTTGTAAAAATATAAAAGGTGTATTTGATATACCTTTTACCAACTAACACTCACTTTTCTCTCCCTCTCTTTCTTCTCTTATTTTCAGCCATTGAAGGCCAAAATAAGCTTCTGGTTTGGCCTGAAAAACCGTGAGCCATGAAGCAATTTTGAGTGAATTTTGTGGCAAAAATCACAAGTGCTAGCACACCGAGAGACATACGAATGTGTTAGGGAAACCCACCCATGAGTCGGGAATCGTTTAATGCAAGTTCGAGGCTCAAATTCATGAAGCAAAACTGAAATTCTTGGACAGAAAAACTGCACTGTTTGGGCGCGGATCTTGAAGGGAAATTTCATTTTGTTCTTCATCAAATCGTCTCAACCGATCGATGTGAGTATTCTGCTACCTCCTTTGATGTGTTCACACATTATTTTCATGCTTGTTATGATCTTGGGACCTAGATTTAAAACAACAAGTACGACCTATTCCCTATAGCATCTCTCGGATCGGGGATGTTATAAATTACTATTATAAATTATTCTTAAAGTAATTTTATTTTGATCAAACTCTTAGTCAAAATTCGCATGCAATTTCACTACGAAGTTATAAGCGCTCAATAAAGAATGAAATAGACATAATCCTTATAAAAATTATATATATTTTTTTAGGCCACTATCGGACTAAGAGTACAAATATGGAAATCAAAAATCATAAAGTGTGGGGGGAAGGGGGAGAGCTCTACTATATTCTTCTTCATCGGAGAAAGATTGATGACCTTCTGCGCCCACATCCAAATCTTGATAATACGGGATCTTAGTTTGAACCTCTATAGTGGTTGAGAAAGACAAGTTATCTCCAAGATGAACCTTGGACCATCCCGAGGCATATAACAATCCTTATCCTGTTCTCAAATGAGGTATCCTATTTTTAGAAGAAGGCATCAAAACCCATATAGATAAGAAACTATGGTACAAGCCAATCCATATAAAAAAAGCCCTGTGTAGCTTTGAAATTTATTCGGAGGAGCTTTTCTATATTTTTTTTCCTCGTAGCTGTTTCAAGGGCTAATTTATTTGGAGAAACTATGGTTCGTTGAGTGTTGATAGATCCTCAGGGTGTCCTGTGTGTGTCGAGATAGGATCCGTCGGTTCTGTGTACAGAGAAAGGGTAGTCCATATTTGATTAGAAATCAGATAAAAACCATGGGCCCTTGGTATATTTAGAAGTCAGTTCTAAATATTCTTTTTGAGATTGCTAATAGAGACGTCGACGGGATAGTCCCTATAGAGATTCGACGTTTATATCTATATCTCTAGGATATATCCGGATACCTGTGATGGAGGAATTATACATATGTCATGACCTCGACCTGTATGATTCAGCAAGTTTATCTGTGGTCGTCATGATTTACGGGTGGGTAAATTATGGACACGATTTTGGATTTCGTGATGGATATGCCTGAATATAGAGAGTCTCACTAATGAAATATACTCGTAGAGCACTAGGGCAACATTTATAAATAATATTGCTTATTTATAAGTTGTTTAATGGTTATAAGCAAAAAACATGTGAAGAGACCCAATAGTCATTTCTTAATTTTTGTGTATTTGCATTTAATGTTAGATTTTATCAAATATAAATTAATTAATTGTAAAATAGAGATATTTGATTAATATAATAATATATATGTATTTGATATTTAATGTAAATATAATACATATATTTAATATATTTGTATTTAAATAATTATTTAATTGTTAAATGATTAAATTAATTAAAATATAAATATCTTAAAGTTTTGATATTTATTTAAATGACTTTAGTTGCCTCTGTTGACTTGTTATAAAGTTATTAAAGTTGTAATGATTAAAGATAGCAAGTTGATATTAAATGAAACAAAAATTGAAAAAATATCTAGATATTTTTCTTTACTTCAAATTCGGCCAAAGGCCAATTTTTTGTGAAGTATATATTGTTTATTTCATTTTTTAGGGTTTCATAAGTTCTAAATACACAAAATAAACATAAAAGAAAGTTGAGAGAAAAGTTTGAATTCCTAAAGAAAAAGTCTTGAAACTTTTGGTTTTGTAAGTGTAGGACATAGAAATCGGCGATTCGGTTCCATGCTCACGGTCCGGTTGGGAGTACGGAGTAGCCCGCGGGGGACAAAACCAGAGAATAATAGAGTCGACACCCAGTGTGAACCGGTAAATGATTTAAGGCCGCACTCACCACTCGCATGGGAAGACCTCAAATCGTTGGGTTCGGAATGGTCCCTTACTTATGCCACTTGTAATGAACAGATTTATGCGATAATATAACTAAGTCTACACAACATACATACGCAAGAATAATCTACATCTAAGTTTGCATACAACCTATATCTAAGTTCACATGCATAAGAGTAAAACCTATATCTAAGTTTGTATGCATAAAAGTAAAACCTATATCTAAGTTTGCATGCATAAAAGTAAGTGGACATAACGGTAAGCACACAATCTCATGAGCGCATTAAGTTAATACATGCAGAAACATAAATAAATAATAATTGTCTAAACATAAAAATTAAAGAGAGATAATCAAATTCCTAACATGAAATAAATAACTAAATCATGCATGAAAATAACAAACTATTCCTAATAAGCAATTGATAAACACAAGATTAGATGAAATGAAATATGTGTATTTCTCAAGCGGTACGTGGAATTGTATCCCAAGTACAGACCGCACTACCATCCATTCGAATTCAGCTACGAAATTTACGTCTGGTTTTCCATCCGATATACTGCGAGAGATAACAAAAAATCATTCATCCAATAGCCACAACATACATAAACCAACAATACGCATGCGAAGAAATAATAATAGATAATAGAAAAAAGAACGGGAATAAATAAAAGGGTACCCTCAGGTCTAACCTCTTAAGTCGTCTCTTGGAAGTGCGTTACGCGGTTGTCAAAAGGGTTAATGCTCCGCAACTCCTCCGATTCACCAGTTCACTATTTTCCTTCATTACTTCACTATTTTGCGCTGCTATTTTCTCTGTTTTTTCTACTTTTTTAGCCACTAATTTTACGGTAATTTGGGACTATTTTAGCTCACTGTTTTTGTGGTTATTTGGGTGGTTTGCTGGGTAGTATCTTCGGTTGTTTAGGGTAGTTTTCTGGGCTGTGTTTCACGGTAAAATAGGGCAATTTTTGGGGCTGTGTTTCATGGTAAAACATGGCAGTTTTCGGTTTAACGGTGCAGTTTTCTTGATAGTTTTGTGGTGAAAAGAGGGCTGTTTTTCAGGTGTAGTTTGTGGTTAAAGAATGGTTGTTTTTTAGGTGCAGTTTATGGTGAAATGAGGTTTTTTCAGGTGTAGTTTGTGGTGAAAGGAGGCTGTTTCTGGGCAGTTTCGGTGGTTGTCGTTCATGGCAATGGGAAAGCTGTATGAGGATTACTATTCACGGTAATGGAAGGCTGTATGGGGATTGTTGTTCACGGTAACGGAGGGCTATTTTCTTTGTCTCTTAGGCGTGAATGTGCTGGGGGGGAGAAGGGTTTGGTTTACATTTCTTTTTATAGGAGAGGGTTGGGGTTGTCCTTAAACGAGAAGGAATGGAATATTGTGTAATTATGGGGATATCTTTTAATTAGTGTGCTACAAGGAAATGATCTCTTTAATTTAGGGAGGTGATTATTTTACTTTACGAAAGGGATTTATGAGATTTGATTTGATTTCTTTAATTCGGGAATGTGATTTTTTTTAGATTTCAACATGTGTTTAATGTGTTAATTATTATTTTGGAGGGATTTAGTGGCTTAGGCATGTGATTAGAGGGCTTGTGGGCGTGTGGTTGGTTCTTTTTGGTGGGTTTGGTGTGTGGGCTTGGGGGTGTATGGGATTAGTGTGTGGCTTGGTGTGGATTACGAAGTTTTGGGCCAAGGATGAATTTTAAAACAGAGATCCAACGAGCGAACCTGAAGCTAAGCAAATGAATTAAGTCGAACAAGGAATCAATTTCTGAATTTTCCCTTCCGACGTCCATTCCCGCGACTTCAGTAACTTAAAGGGTAGTGCCTCCATGTGAGACTCATCATCGGGACTTATATGCAAAAATACAGTGCCTGCCCACTGGAGTCGCCAGACTGTAGGATATAAAAATCGGCGACGCTGTTCTAGGCTATGAACTTTGCCATCTGCTTTACTGTGACATTGCGAAATGACTCGGCTTCCACCCATTTTGAAAAGTAGTCTACTGCCATAACTATGAAGCAATGTCCATTCGATGCGTGCGGTCGAATTTCTCCGATTATATCAATTCCCCATGCTGAAAAAGACCACGGCTCTGACAACTCGTGCAACTCTATGTGCGGCAAATGGTTCAAGTTACTGTGTGCTTGGTAATTTTTGCAATGCTTTACCAGCTTCGCGCTGTCAGCCTCCATGGTCGACCAATAGAAACCTTATTTCACTATCTTGCGGGACAAGTTCAATCCGTTCATGTGCGATCCTCTTACTCCGGCATGTACTTCTTCCATTGCCTTCTGAGCCTCTTCTTTTCCTAAGCACTTCAGCTGGATAATATTTACTTGTCTCTTGTATAGTTCTCCTTTCAAAATCACATACTGAGAAGCTAACTTCTGAATGGCTATCATGTCTTTCCTACTTGCTTCTTCTAGGAATTCCCCCCGTTCTAAGTATCGCTGAATATCATAATAACAACGTTTCCCATTATCGACCTCTACTTCTTATATCCTTTCTTACTTCTAATATCCTTTCTATCTCATAGACGGGTCTACTTGCTGTTGTTAACACTAGAGGTCTCATCACCAACTTCTCTGGATTTTCCCAAGTTGCGGCTAGTGTAGCTAACGCGTCTGCCATTTGATTTTCTTCTCGCGACAAATGTTGGAATTTATAATCGGGGAGGGCCTATGCCAGATTCCTGAGGTGGAATAGGTAGAGTTTCAACCGTTATTCCTTCAATTCTCATTCTCCTTGCATCTGTCGGACTACCAGCTTCGAGTCTCCATAGATTTCCATGTTCTTGGCCTTCAAGGTTATCAATACCGTCAGTCTGAAGGCACACGCTTCATACTCAGCCATGTTGTTGGTTACTCCGAACGTCAACCTCTTAGCCATGGGTAGAGTTTCTTCTTCGGGGGTTACTATCACAATCCGTCTTCCGGCTCCTTTGTAATTTACCGCTTCGTCGAAGTACATCTTCCATCCTTGGACCATTATTACCTGGATTTCCTCGTCTTGGAATTCAAATTTGTATTGATCTCCTTCTATCGGTTGTAATGCTAGGAACTCTGATACGACTCGCCCTTTGATTACTTTAGAAGTGAGATACTCAATATCAAACTCTGTCAGAAACACCAACCATCTGCCTAACTTCCCTACTAGTGAAGGCACCGAATGTAGATATTTTAATGGATTCTCCTTTGCTACCACTTGGATCTTGTATGATTGGAAGTAATGACGTAATTTTCTGGACACCCACACTACTGCCAAATAGATCTTCTCTCCTTCCTGGTAGCGGGCTTCATACGGAAGCATCTTCTTACTGAGGTAGTAGACTGCATGCTCTACCCATGTCTCATCTTCTTGTATAATCATCGCCCCTAGCATTTCGGGTTCTATGGCCAAGTACAGTACCAAGGGTTTGCCCGGCCTTGGAGGTTTCAAGACAGGTGGTTTCACCAAGTATTCCCTGATCTTGTCGAAAACTTCTTGGCATGGCTCATTCCATTTCACTGGCTGGTCCTTCCTCAGCAATTTGAAGATAAGCTCGCATACTGACGTTAACAGGGAGATGAACCGACTGATGTACTGAATTTTCCTGAAGAATGCTCTAACTTCTTTCTCTGTCTTCGACACAGGCATCCTTGATCTTCTCAGGGTCTACTTCTATTCCTCCCATTCCCACCGTGTGTCCTAGTAACTTTCACGACGTTACTCTGAACACGTACTTTTTAGGATTTAGTCGCAAGTTATATTTGTCAACTCTTTGAAGGAATTTTTCCAGTGCTTCTATGTGTCCGCTTCTTGTCTCCGATTTCACCATCATGTCATCCACATATACCTCAATCTCATTGTGCATCAAGTCATGGAATAACATAGTGGCCATTCGTTGATAAGTAGCTCCTGTATTCTTGAGCCCAAACGGCATCACCTTGTAACGATACGTACCCTACTCCATAACAAAGACGGTCTTATGCTTGTCTTCTTCAGCCATAAGAACTTGATTATATCTTGAGAACCCATCTGTGAATGAGTACATGACAGATAAGGCCGCATTATCAACTAGCACATCTATATGAGGCAAAAGAAAATCATCCTTTGGGCAAGCTTTGTTAAGGTCTCGGTAATCCACACACATTCTGACCTTCCATCTTTCTTTCGCACTGGCACAATGTTGCCAACCACTCGGGTACTTCACTACTTCCAAAAATCCCACATCTAACTGCTTCTTGACTTCTTCTCTAACCTTCTCAGCCCACTTATGTCTCATCCTTCGGAAGCTTTTTCTTTACCGACTTCATGTTTGGATAAGTCGGTATCGTATGTTGGGCGATACTTCTATCCACTCCGGGCATATCCTCGTAGGACCAAGTGAATACTTTAGCATATTTGACTAACATCTACTCTAATTTCTCTCGCTCTTCAGAGGTAATCTCACTTGCAATTAAGACCTCCTTGGGGTGTTCAGGCATGCCAAGGTTAAATGCGTTCATTTTGGTTGAGTTGATGTCAAATATACTCAAGTTATGTAAGTTGAAAGGAAGAGACTCAGACAAGTAAGCAAAATAAATGTCTTTATTATTAGCAAATGCATGAGTACACTCAAATAAATCAGGGAGATAAATATCTTCGTCATCCACAGACGCTTCATCCTCCACAGTCGGGTTTTCTTCGGCCTCCCTCATTCCCTCCTCGAGAGTTAAGCTCTCCAGCTTCATCAGCTATTCTTCCTACTTGTCTTCCTCCTTTTCAACTTCTTCTGCTAGCGGTTCTCACCCATCACATCTTGGAAGATCTCAAATCCTAGTACCATGACCCCATTGACTTCCACTGGTTCAAGCTCTCCTTTATACCTCGTGGCTTTCACGAAATATTCGGCTCGCTTTAACCATTTCTTCTTAGCCCTTCGGCTTATCCTCGTCGGACTTGTATCCCAAACCTCTCCTGGTGGTCTGCCTCTTGAAGTCAGGCAATGCTCCTCCAACACCTAAGCCTCTGCCTGGCTCGAACTTCATCTTCTCCATGATCCTGGCCACCTTAGGATCTACCCACTTCTCAAAGGTTACCGACACTTGGAACCTTGTGAAAGGTTGTATCTCCAAAGCGGCTACAACATTGTCTACTTCAGCTCTGATAGTGACAATCTCTCCCTCATACGGAAACTTGATGACCTGATATAGAGTGGAGGGCATGCCTCCAAGCTTGTGAAACCATGGCTTCCCCAATAGCAAAGAAAAAGTGGCCCGGATATCAAGCACCGTGAACTCGACCTCATCCTCTATTGGGTCCACTTTGACCATTGCAGTAAAAGTTCCCTAAACTCCTCGCTTGCTATCATCATATGCCTTGATGGTCATATTGGAGGGACTTAGATCTATCGTCTTCGTACCCAACCTCGACAGGATCTTTAAAGGGCACACATTGATAGATGAGCCATCATCCACCATTACATAAGACGTTTTCTTACCCCCTCACTTCAGCTCTTAAGAATAATAGCCTATTATGATTCCTTCCCTCCGTCGGGAGTTCCTCATCAGAAAATGTTATCACTTGTAAAGTTTCCTTCCACACTGATCCTATAAATACTGTAGGGTTGGCGTCCTCCAGTACTATTATCTTGCTCAATGCTTTGACCATGGCACGCCTGTGCTCCTGTGATGCGCACAACAACTCCCAAATGCTCAGCTGTGCTTGCGTCTTCTTCAACTGACGCAGCACCATATCTCCTTCAGTATTATCTACGTTATCTGCCCCTTCTCTACCTTTTGCCAACACTTCATTGCCTTTCTCCGCTGTATCACTGTAAAAATACCCACTACGTGTCATTCATTTCACCTCCTCTTCATCAATGCTTGAGAAATACTCCCAGAAATTCTTCCCCAACCCCGTTTCATCCTCACTACTGCTCTCCCATATCCCCAAGCAAAAGGCTTGGTGTTCAAAGGTTTGGAGGACAAGGCTTTCAGGTAGGCCGGAGCTAATCATGTAGGTGGGTGGTGGAACATAGTGATAGTTAGGTAGGGGGTTTCTGTGTGTATTGGGTTGCTCTTTTTCTAGGTCGGGTATCTTGTGGAAATTGATGAGGTCTTGGATTTCATGTCTGAGGTGGGCTTAATTTTTTAGTGTCATGGCTTTTTTGCTGGTGGTACTGGCAATATAGGTTCATATTGAGGTGTGGTGGTGGAGGATTGGGGAATGGTCTAGTTTCTAAGGGTTTAAGGAGCCCCTGTCTCGTTAACTTCTCAAGCACCTTAGACAAAGGCCTACCCAGGTTAGAGAAATGCCGGTTTCTGATGGCAGCAACCTCAACAGAAACAGGCTTGGTACCTGATGGTCCTCCAACAGTCGTCCAGGCCATAAAACTTCATGTTCTCAGCTTTTTCCTCCTCAATATCTATAACAGTCGCCCTCAACTATCAGAAATCAGAAATCATAGAGGTCATCCTCCTTAACTTGCCATAAATAGTTGGCTTGGTGCCCTTGATGATCATTTTGATTTGGTCTTTCTCCGAGGGCTGAGTATGCATTTTCAAAAGCTGGCTTCTCCAGCAGTCCACATCATATTTGAAGCTCTCCTCCGGCTTCTGGTTGGTATTTCTAAGTCACGAAGCAACAAGTCGATCTCCAAATCCATGACATAATGATTCAGAAAGCCACTGCCAGTACCCTTCAATCATCTTTGACCTTCCTCTCAAGGCCGTGATACCATACCACGGGTGCCCCTTCAAGCGACATCTCGAACATCTTCTGAACCTTACGTTGCGACAAATCCACTGAACTCATCACAGAAATATAATGTCGTAGATGGACCCTCGGATCCCCATTCCCATTGAACTTGGCTATGTCTAGCATCTTGAACTGAGCCGGCAGCTGCTCCTCGAAAATCATCCCCTCATAGTCTAGCAAATATTCATGCTTACCCCTCATCTTGCGGGTAACTGACTCTATCTGATCTCTGAGGTTTTGCAATTCTTCTTGAGACCTGGCTATCCTTTCTGCGGCATACTCAGCCATGTCATCATCAAAAACGGGGATATCATCACTCAACCTGTTCAGAGGTTCCTCACGCCTCATTTTCTCAGAGCCTCCCCTAGCGCGAGGCACAACCATATTAGCCATAGTGATGGTCAAAGCTTGCAACTGCTCGATAACTTTAGTGAGACTAGTCTCCAGCTGATCCATATGAGATCTCTCGTTCTCTGATTCGCTCATGCTCGCTAACGGCCTTTTGACGAGTCTTCCCTCTTCGCTAACCCAACGGGTACCTATGGTGTCTTTTAAAACCTCATGTTATCATGTATGCGCGCGATGCATGGAATATATAAGTCGACCTATTATCATTCTAAAGCATTCAATCATACTATTGCGCGGTGCAAATTTGTCCTAGTTGAAAAAGACCCAACATGTTTACACTTTTGTAATAACATGGCGAAACAACTTCAAATGATAATGGGTCTAAACATAAAGTGGCCCATCGATATTTTAGAAGCTTTTGGCCCAATTATCATGAGAGGCAAACTCGTCCCAGTTTAATGGCCCAATAAGTCCATACCTTATGACAAAAGGTCCAACTGAGTCCAAATGACGATGGTCCCAAGCACAAGCATAAAGGAATAGTTTCATGTGTGGGTTTATGGGAGTGTAGACAAAGGCTCTCGCTGGCGAAGAATTGCCCATGACTGGACTCCCAACTCAAGGGTTCGAGCGACCAAGTGAGCGCACTTTTTTTATACCTTAAAGTACGTGCCAACGAGTTATGATGCGTGACTGACTGTTAGATGGATTTCCTATTAAAGATTCCCCAGAGGGAGGGTGGAGCGAACTCTCTTAAATACCCAAGCCTCTTAGGCTCTTATCCCCTTGGTGACATGAATAATCAGTTGGTCCTCCAAATTAGTCTGTCACAGTGAGCTTCGAGTAAATGATTATATAGGCGCCTTCACAGCTTTTCTTTTCAGCTATAGAGAGGTAGTGAATGAAGGAAGACACCAAACCATTACTTAGCTCTAATAATGCCTTTGATTAAACCCTTTCAACCCACTATAGACATGGTTAACTAAAGCATAAATCAAAAACATTACAAGATATTATTTCGGGGCCGATTCTCTATCCCCAGTGGAGTCGCCAGACTGTAGGACATAGAAATCGACGATGTTGTTCCAGACTCGTGGTCCGGTCAGGAGTACAGAGTAGCCCGTGGGTGACTAAATTGAAGAATATTGGAGTCACCACCCAGTGTGAACTGGGAAATGATTAAGGTTGCACTCACCACTCGCAAGGGAAGACCTCAAACCGTTGGGTTCGGAATGGTCCCTTACTTATACCATTTGTAATGAACAGATTTATGCGATAATATAGCCAAGTCTACGCAACATACATACGCAAGAATAATCTACATCTAAGTTTGCATACAACCTATATCTAAGTTCGCATGCATAAAAGTAAAACCTATATCTAAGTTTGTATGCATAAAAGTAAAACATATATCTAAGTTTGAATGTAAAAAAATACGTTGACATAACGACAAGCACACAATCTCATGAACGCATTAAGTTAATACATGTGGAAACATAAATAAATAATAATTGTTTAAACATAAAAATTAAAGAGAGATAATCAAATTCCTAACATGAAAGAAATAACAAAATCATTCATGAAAATAACATACTATCCTAATAAGCAATGGATAAACAAAAGATTAGATGAAACGAAATATGTGCATTTCTCAAGCGGTACGTGGAATTGTATCCAAAGTACAGACTGCACTACCGTCTATTCGGATTCGGCTACGAAATTTACGTCTGGGTTTCCATCCGATATACCGTGAGAGATAACACAAAATTATTCATCCAATGGCCACAACATACATAAACCAACAATATGCATGCGAAGAAATAATAATAGATAATAGAAAAAAGAACGGGAATAAATAAAAGGGTACCCTCAGGTCTAACCTCTTAAGTCGCCTCTTGGAAGTGCGTTACGTGGTTGTCAGAAGGGTTAATACTCCGCAACTCCTTCGGTTCACTGGTTCATTGTTTTCCTTTATTGCTTCACTATTTTGGGCTGCTGTTTTCTCTATTTTTGCTGCTGTTTTTGGCCACTCTTTTTGCGGTAATTTGGGACTATTTTAGCTTACTATTTTTACGGTTATTTGGGCAGTTTTCTAGGTAGTATCTTTGGTGGTTTAGGGCAATTTTCTGGGCTGTGTTTCATGATAAAATAGGGCAGTTTTTGGGGCTGTGTTTCACGGTAAAATAGGGCAGTTTTGGGGATGCAATTTTTGGTTTAAATGTGCATTTTTCTGGATAGTTTTAGGTGAAAAGAGGGCTGTTTTTTAGGTGCAGTTTGCGGTGAAAGGAAGGCTATTTTCCAGGTACAGTTTGCGGTGAAAAGAGGCTATTTTTTAGGTGTAGTTTGCGGTGAAATGAGGTTGTTTTTGGATAGTTTCGGTAGTTGTTGTTCACGACAATGGGAAAGCTATATGAGGATTGTTTTTCACAGTAATGGAAGGCTGTATAGGGATTGTTGTTCACGACAATGAAGGAATATTTTCTTTATCTCTTAGACGTGAATGTGCTAGGGTGGTTTACGTCTATTTTTATAGGAGAGGGTGGGGGTTGTCTTTATACGAGAAGGAAATGAATATTGCGTAATTATGGGGATATCTTTTAATTAGTGAGCTACAAGGAAATGATCTCTTTAATTTAGGGAGGTGATTGTTTTAGTTTAGGAATGAGGTTTATGGGATTTGATTTGATTTCTTTAATTTGGGAATGTGATTTGATTTGATTTCTTTAATTCGGGAAGGTGATTTGTTTAGATTTCAACATGTGTTTAATATGTTAATTATTATTTTGGAGGTATTTAGTGGCTTGGGCGTGTGATTGGAGCACTTATGGGCCGTGTGGTTGGTTATTTTTGGTGGGTTTGGTGTGTGGGCTTAGTGTATGGCTTGGTATGGATTGCGGGGTTTTGGGCCAAGGATGAATTTTAAAACAGAGATCCAACGAGCGAACCCGAAGCTAAGTAAACGAATTAAGTCCAACAAGGTATCAATTTCTGAATTTTCCCTTCCGAAATCCGTTTCCCGTGACTTCAGCAACTTAAAGGGTAGTGCCTCCATGTGAGACTCATCATCGGGACTTATATGCAAAAATGCATTGCCTACAATAAGTATTTCCTTTAAGTCTTCAACATGGAAATTATTTCTAACATGCTTGGTATCATTTTGTGTTTCTTTGATGTTCTCTCTTCTATTATAGTTTGTGTTTATTTGGTTGTGAACTTGAATGAAAGATTAATGCATGTAAGTAAGCTTTAAATGGTTTAAAAGATTCACTTTGATTTTTTGGAAATCAAGTTGCCATTCTAGAGTTGTTAAGACACTCCTTGGTGACCTAGAATTATTCTAGAGTTATTTCAAAGTGGTGAGGTTCGTTTGATGAAGTATTGAATGGATTAAAGTGTTGGATTTTAAAGATTCGGTGAAATTGGATAATTGATGAAATTGAAAAATTAGGGTTCTTACCCACTCCAAATTTGGGGCTTTTCATATATGTGATGTATTATGGTATGAATATGATGAATGTAATTTTGGGGTTGATTGGATTTGATCTTGGCATGTTTAGAACATAAAATGGCCAAATTATAATAAACCGAAAATATAGGGTGTTCTCGGTAATTTCAGAAAAGTTTGCTGATTTGTGTGCAATCTGATTTTGATGTATTTGATATGTTGAAAATCATTTTTAAAGTGATTTGGAATCATCCAGAATTATATTTGACAATTTTAGGACTAAAATGACATATTTGCAAAGTTGTGGGGTAATTAGGTAATTACTAAGAAATTTAATTTCTTGTGTAATTTTTCATAATTTAATAGTTGAATAATTAAATAAATAAGCTTATTTGATTGATCCAAGAAAAATTTTGAAATCTGAAAATTTTGATTTTCCACTATTTTGTTGTGTTACCGGATTTCCGCCATAAAACCCCTTGAAAATGGTATTAGAGTGAGTCTGATTCTACCCACCCTATTATGATTATGCCTTTTAAATTCAATGTTTAATTTAATCTTTGCTTGTTACATGCATGTATTTATTTAATTTGATTAAATAAATTAAAAAGCATCTTTTGCGGAAAACCCATAATTAACAAGATTTAATGTTAATTATGTATTTGATGCATATTACATGGTCCGTCTTGTCAATATGGTTTATAAATATTTTTTCGTGACTACATCCGAGACCGTGCCTCTACTGTGAGGGTGTAGCCGATAGAAATATATTTATACTGGATGTATATCAGATACTAGATAAATTCAAGCGAAAGCGGAATTCTGAACTTGCCCAAGCTGTATGGTTACGCAAGTAGCTTGAGTTTATCATTGATAAGTTTAACCTTGGTATGTCTCCTTATGAACGTGCCTAAACTGTCACAACGAGAAACGACCAGGACTAGAAACCTAGGAGTAACTATTGTGTGATTGACAATGAGTTGTCTACCATATGAAAATATGTAGGCGAGATCGTGCCTCTACTGTGAGTTGAAATATATTCATGGGATCCACCTTTCACTATTTATATTTAATTTAATTATTAAATCTGTGTATTCTATTTGGGGATTACAGTATTGCATGATTTAGTAAGAGAGGCATTTTTAGATTAAATTTCCATGATCTGTTAATGCTTATGATATTATATGAACCTATTTTATAATCTGCTAACTGTTTTTCGTAATCTATTTGATAGATTTGTGATGGTGGCAATCTACTAATCAGTTTACGCGTAAGTTGGATGCGAACAGACTTAAAAGCGTTGAAAACTTAGCTGATTGGGACTTGGATTTGAGGATTGTCCTCGATTCCGAGAAGTTAGGATATGTTCTTGAGCGTTCGCTGCCCCTTGCTGTGGCAGAGATGCTACACCGGAGGAACTTCATGTTTTCCAAGCTTGGAAGGATGATGATTTAAAAGTTAAATCATACATCCAAAGTTCACTGTCTCCGGGACTCAAGAAATAATACTATGGCATGTCAGATGCGTGTAGTATGAAGTTGCTATTACGAGAATTGTTTAAGAACCAAGAACAAGTTGTTGTTCATAAGGTCGCAATGGAACTGTTCCATGCGTGATTAGATGAGGGGAAAGCTATGAGCTCGCATGTTCTTCGTATGATCGATTGATCAATCAATTGAGGCAACATAATCTTCCTCTGAATGACATTCTCGGTAGGAGTGTCATTCTTGGTTCACTCCCAGCTTATATCGCCAATTCGTGATGTACTTCAACATGAATGGGATTATCAGTACCTACCATGAGTTGCATAGGACGCTACTCATGGTGGAAGAGAACCTCAAGAAGGGATTACCGACTCGCCCTCCGAGACCTACTTCACTTTCTGCTTATTCCCAGACTTGGTCAAAGGGAAAGAAGAAGAAATGGAAGAAGAAGAAGGGTTTCGGTCCTCAACCACAAGGTAAGATAGCAAAGCCCAAGAGGGCTTCTGAAGATAAATGCCATTATTGTAGTAAAGTCGGGCACTGAAAAAGGAACTGTCCTGACTACATTGCCCAGCTGAGGAGGGAGAGAGCATCTACATCAGGTACATTTATTTTTCCAGTTATTGATATATCTTGGCTTGTGAAGTTGTTACATCCAACTGGATTTTAAATTCTGCTTGTCCTGTTCATTCGTTTGTAGGTGCTGAAGGGAAATAGGAAACTGAAGCCTGGGGGATGCAATTGCGATTTGGGAGTGGATACTCTCTGGATGCAGTTGTAGTGGGAGTATGTGAGATCCTTTGCCGAATTGGACACTTTTTTTTATATGATTGCCATTTTGTACCAGGATGTATAGCTAATATTATATCTCTTTTTGTATTAGATACAGAAGGTTATCGTATTAATATTAAGAACCGTTCTTTATATTTATATAATAAACGTAATATTCAGATCTTTTGTTGTCCAAACCAGCATGGTCATTATACATTGCAAACTTCTAAAGATATTTTAAATACTAGAGTTAATAAATGTAGTTTACCTGTCATTAATAATAATGAACTTTGGCATATGCGGCTAGGTCATATAGGCATTAAACGCCTTACCCAATTGGTTAGGAATGGTTTGATACCAGATCTCACCATTGAATCCTATCTAACTTATGAATCATGTATTCAGGGTAAGATGACTAAAGCTCCATTTTCTGGTGTTGGACACCGCACCACTAACTTACTGGAACTCGTACATTCTGATGTATGTGGTCCACTAAGTCAAACTACTCACAATGGTTATTCATACTTCATTACCTTTACCAATGATCTGTCACGGTACGATTATGTCTATTTGATGCGACAAAAATCGGAAACCTTTGAAAAGTTCAAAGAGTTCCGAAATGAAGTAGAAAAATAAATTGGTCAATATATTAAATGCCTTCGATCCGATCGAGGCGGCGAATATATGAGCAGTGAGTTCATGGATTATATGAAGGAGAATGAGATTCTCGCTCAATATACTTCTTCAGGTACTCCAAAATAATGAAGTGTCTGAGAGGAGAAATTAGACTTTATTGGATATGGTCCGATCAATATTGAGTTTTACAGATTTTCCCTATTACTTATAGGGCTACTTTCTTTTAACAGCTGCACATCTTTTGAATAAGATTCCGTCAAAAGTTGTTCCTATGACTCCGTATGAGATATGAACCGGTAGGAGACCAAATATTAGTTATATTAAGGTTTTGGGTTGTCATGCCTATGTCAGGGTGACTCAGCAAGATAAGATTTTACCTCGAGGGTAAAAGTTTAGGTTGGATATCCTTCGTAAATGAGGGGATATCTGTTCTATGATACCGAGCATCGAAATGTGTTCATGGCTCGCTTCGCAAGATTTCTAGAAGTAAAATTCTTGTCAAAAGGTGGTAATCATAGACAAGTTGAACTTGATGAAGTCTAACCTGAAAACAATGAACCAACGGAGGAACTTGAAGTTCAATTAGATGAAGGACCTTCAACACACACTTCGTAGGTCACAAAGGGCATCTAGACCTCCTGAACGCTTGTATTTGATATAAGAAAAGAGTCTAGATGTTCTCTTAGTTGAAGAGACTGATCCTTTTACCTATAGAGAATCGATGTTGGACATCGACTTCGTGAAATGGAAAAGTGCCATGAAATCCGAGTTAGACTCAATGTATGAGAATAAAGTTTGGGACTTGGTTCCCCTTCCTGAAGGAATTGTTCCTATCGATAGTAAATGGGTTTACAAAAGGAAGCGCGGGCCATGACGGCAAGGTTGAAACTTACAAGGCTGGACTGGTAGCAAAAGGTTACACGAAGCGACCTGGTGTCGACTATGATGAAACATTTTCACCAGTAGCCATGCTTAAGTCTATTAGGATTTTGTTTTCTATAGCTGGGTATCATGACTAAGAGATTTGGCAAATAGATGTCAAAACAGCTTTTCTAAATAGATTTCTTAATGAAGAAATCTATATGGAATAGTCGGAAGATTTTGCATCTAGCGAATACTCGGGTATGGTATGTAAGCTTAAGAAGTCCATCTATGGACTTAAACAAGCTTCACGAAGTTGGAGTCTTCGATTCGATGAGATTATTAGATCGTCTGGTTTTCCCAAGAATTCGAAAGAATCCTGTGTATATCAGAAGGCCAGTGGGAGCATGGTCGTATTTTTAGTCCTCTATGTTGATGACAACCTAATCATTCGGAATGATATAGGATGTTACAAAGCTTCAAAACTTATCTCTATAAGAATTTCTCCTTGAAGGACCTGGGAGAAACTTCCTATGTTTTAGGGATAAAACTCTATAGAGATAGACAAAGGAAGCTGATTAGGTTATCCCAATCAACGTATATAGATAAGACCTTAGAACGGTATAATTTTGGTAACTGTAAGACAACAAACATATTATTTAGACATGTGATTCATCTTTTCAAAGAAGATGAGTCCACAAACAGAAGATGAGAAGGTTAGAATGTCTAACCAACCTTATGTTTCATGTTTGGGTAGCATAATATATGCCATGTTATGTACTAGGCCTGATATCAGTTTCACTGTTAGCGTAACTAGCAGATATCAGTCCAATCCAGGAAATGATCATTGGATGGCCATTAAACATATCCTGAAGTATCTTAAAGGTACTAAGGATAAGTTTATAATTTATGGAGGAAGTGAACTGCAAGTTAACGGGTATACGGATACCGACTTCCAATCGGATCCCGATGATAGAAAGTCTACATCTGGATTCGTCTTTACTCTTAACGGAGGTGCAGTTTACTGGAAGAGTTCCAAACAGGGATCATCAACGGATTCCACCAAAGAGGCGGAATACATTGTAGCTTCTGAAGCTGCAAAGGAAGTTGTTTAGATTAGGAACTTTATCACATAATTGGGAGTTGTCCCAAGTATCGAGAATGCGATTCCGTTATACTGTGATAATACTTAAGCCATTGTGCAAGCAAAGGAACCGAGGGTGCATTAGAAGTCAAAGCATGTGGAACGAAAGTACCACATCATTCGAGAGATTGTGTCGCGAGGGGATATTGTCGTGTGTAAGATACCGAGTGAAGATAATATAGCATACCCATAGACGAAGGCCATACCTCCGAAGTTATTTGATAAACACGTGGAGTCGATGGGTAATGGGTATTAGATACAGTCGATATTGGCACTAGAGCAAATGGGAGTTTTTGTTAGGGTTAGTGCTTAGAGTGCCAATTCTCGTTTGTATTTCCTTGAAAATACTTATGTAAAACATTTTATTTTGAATGAAATGAGCAATTTCTATAATATAATATATCTTTTAATATGGTAAAGACGTAATAAACCTTAGGATGATTAGTCATGATACTGTTACAAAAGCGTCGCAACTGACATTGAGTTATATTATAACATTGTCATTCTCAAACAGTTTCTGGTCAAGGTTTACACTACTTGGTCAGTAAAGTAAACCCGTTGAGACCGGTACATGTCATCTACTGGAAAATATGATTCCAATGGTTTCTTAATGAACCATAAATCTTAGAGACTAGTATAGACGAGTAGGTGTTTACAGTGGATAAACACTAAACGACTCACCGAAGATTCTTAATAGATGATACACCAACTTCAATAAGAATCTTCATGGGTTTAGTAGAATTTGTGATTCTTAGACTTGAAATACCACTGTGGGCACATGAGACATCTTCCACACTTAGATGGCAGTCACGTCACAGATCTATTTAGATCAGATCTCCACATGTTCGTTGAGTGTGGATAGATCCTCAGGGTGTCCTATATGTGTCGAGATATGATCCGTCAGTTCTGTGTACAGAGCATAGGTACTCCATGTTTGATTAGAAATCAGATAAAAACCCTGGGCCCGTGGTATATTTTAGAAGTCAATTCTAAATATTCTTTTTGAGATTTCTAATAGAGACGTCGACGGGATAGTTCCTATAGAGATTCGACGTTTATAGCTATATCTCTGGGATATATCCGGAAACCTATGACGAAGGAATTATACATATACCATGACCTCGACCTGTATGATTCAACAAGTTTATCCGTGGTCGTCATAATTTACGAGTGGGTAAATTATGGACACGAATTAGATTTCGTGACGGATATGCCTGAATCTTTAGAGTCTCACTAATGAAATATACTCGTAGAGAACTAGGGCAACATTTATAAATAATATTGATTATTTATAAGTCGTTTAAAGGTTAAACATAAAATACATGTGAAAGGATCCAATAGTCATTTCCTAATTTTTTGTGTATTTGTATTTAATGTTAGATTTTATCAATACACATTAATTAATTGTCAAATTGATATTTGACTAATATCATAAATATATATATATATATATAATTATATATATATATATATAATTATATATATTATATAATATATATATATATTTGATATTTAATGTAAATATAATACATATATTTAATATATTTGTATTTAAATAATTATTTAATTATTTAATTTTTAAATGATTAAATTAATAAAATATAAATATCTAAAAGTTGTGATATTTTATTGAAATGACTTTAATTGCCTTTGTTGACTTGTTATAAAGTTATTAAATTGTAATGATTAAAGATAACAAGTTGATAAAGCTTATTAATGAAACAAAAATTGAAAAAATATCTAGATATTTTCTTTACTTTAAATCGGCCAAGGGCCAATTTTTTTATGAAGTATATATTGTTTGTTTCATTTTTAGGGTTTCATAAGTTCTAATGCACAAAATAAACATAAAAGAAAGTTGAGAGAAAAGCTTTAAGGCCTAAAGAAAGTCTTGGAAAATCTTGATTTTGTAAGTTTTCCTTTAAGTCTCAATGTAGAAATTATTTCTAACATGCATGGAATTTTTGTGTTTCTTTGATGTTCTCTCTTCTATTATAGTATGTGTTTATTTGGTTGTGAACTTGAATGAAAGATTGATGCATGTAAGTAAGCTTTAAATGGTTTAAAAGACTTACTTTTGATTTTTTGGAAAATCTAGTTGCCATTCTAGAGTTGTTAAGTCACTCCTTGATGACCTAGAATTGTTCTAGAGTTATTTCAAAGTGGTGAGGCTTGTTGGAGAAGTATTGAACGGATTAGAGTGTTGGATTTTAAGATTCGGTGAAATTGGACAATTTGATGAAATTGAAAAATGAGGGTTCTTAACCCCTCCAAATTTGGGGCTTTTCATATATGTGATGTATTATTGTTGAATGATGAATATAAATTTTTGGGTTGATTGGATTTGATCTTGGCATGTTTTGAACACAAAAGGTCCCAATTGTAATAAATCAAAAATATAGGGTGCTCTCGGAAATTTCAGAAAGTGTTTGGGGTTTTGTGCGCAATATGATTTTGATGTATTTGATATTGAAAATTATTTTTTAAGTGATTAGAATCATCCAAAATTATATTTGATAATTTAGGACTAAAATGACATATTTGTAAAGTTGTGGGCCAATTCGGTAATTACTAAGAAATTTGATTTCTTGTGTAATTTTTCAGAATTTAATAATTGGATAATTAAATAAATAAGTTATTTGATTGATCCAAGAAAAATTTTGAAATCGGAAAATTTTGATTTTCTACTATTCCGCTGAGTTACCGGATTTCCGCTATAAAACTCCTTCAAATTGTTGGGCTGGATGTGGGACTCTTAGGATCAGATCGGTGCCCCGCATGGCGAAAGTGGGTCTAACCCATGGATATTATGCTTGTGTGTATTTTTAAATTATTTAATAAAATAAAATATTCCATTACGAGTTCATAGGAAAAAAGTGGAGCTGAATCGGAGTCCGGAAGCTTAAAAACAGATGAAAACAAGCTCCAGCACTCGTGTGCGCACTGTGTTACATTTGAAACTTATGATTTCCTTATGCTCTATTTCCATATAGTTGAAGGAAATAAGGTGGTTTTACCTTAATTCTTTCGATCTTCCCTAAATACTTCAAAACACTCAAAATTAATTTTTTAACATCAAAACTAACATCAACACATGTTTAAGAATAAAATCATATTTTTTCAAAATATAAAATATTTCTACAAAAGACATAAATTTATTCTAAATATGCGCATGTGTAAATTTGAATATAAAACAAAACCAAATTATAATTCCATAATGAAGTGACTTATGAAAAATTCTAGGTCATTCAAAGATAGTCAAATGATTTTAGAATGGTAGCTATAGCTCCAAGCTTTTATCTAGAGTTCCAAACTTTAATTTTATATTATGTCCAACATAAATATTTTGACCCAATCATAAGTATATTGTGTTTATGCTTTCAGAGCATCCGTACACAATTTATTAGCCTAATTTCAACATCAAGCTATGTTATTTTGTATCCAATATATAATACATCACTATATGTGTCACTAATGATAACTTACTAATGAAACCATAGCTTTGGAGAAGATCAAACTTACATAGCAAGCTTGATTTCAAGACCCAATCTTCTTCTCCTTGTTGAAATGTTGTGGAGAACTTTCATAGTTAGCAAGCTTGAATCCAAGATCCAATCTTGATTCTAATGTTAGCAAGCTTGATTCCAAGACAATTAATCAACCACCCTAGCCTGTAAAAATGAAAAGAATGTTACAAAAACATAAGGCAAAACACAACAATGAAAACACAAGTTAAGTTAATAATGCATGTCCAATCGGAGTAGAAGTGGGTTCATACACCCCTGCAACCTTCGAAGTTGCCTCATTCTCTAGAGTTCTTATGGCCTTCCTATTTGGCACTCTCTTTTGGAGGGTCGAAAATCTACATGAAGCTTTGATGCAAGAGAAATCAGAGCCACTGTCTGCTTTATAAGACTGCCTCAAAAGATTGGTAATTCGTAGAAAATAGACATATTTTGGATTGGGAAGTTACCTCGGTTACCAGCTCAGAACCTCAGAACACCTCAGGTTGCTCCATCAACAACCCTGGATGTGTCCATATTTGATATGTATCTAATGTTCAAGGAACATCCGTGGACTGTCGATACGGTCCTTCTTGAGGAATTAGAGCAATTTGAAGAGAGAATAGAGTGCTCACTAGAGTGTCATCTGTCAGAATACTCGAAAGAAGACCTAGCATGGAAAAATCAACATCGTGCTCGGGGATGCTTTGAACCAGAGCAAGGTAGGAATCGCAACCTCGGAGAAGGAAGATATTACCTTAGATAGCTCCTCACTTGACTTTTCAATTGCCTCTTTTCTAGCAATTGACCAATTGGGATCTTTTTTAGTTTTTTTCCGCCCAAGTCACTCTAAAGAAAAATAGGTCAGTTAGACTTAGAAAATCAAATCTTTTTATACTCACATGCATTAGTGAATTTTACCCACCCAGACTACCTTCGCGGATTCCTCTTTCGGCTCAATATGGGTAAAAAAAAGGCTTATGACAATTCCTCTTCATCTCCAGAGCAGTAGTTTTCTTCTTTTTTGGCTCTAGATTAGTCTTTGAGCTATCTACTCCCCTTTATCCGGCTTTGAAGCCACTTTGGCATAAAGAGCTACCTTTAAGTTTGCTATAGATTTTTCTCTCAGGCTCCAGTGATGTTGAATAGCTCCGAGGGAGTATTTTCCTCATGAGAGAGGATGAAGGAGGGAACATCTCTATAGTACTCATTTCAAACTCAAGTCCATCAGTGTCGGAGGAATAGTTCGTTAGTAGTAGCATACTTCTTGACCATCTCCTAATTGATAGCAGGACCATCATCCACCCACGCTCTTAGCCTAGTTTTATTAAACTTCAAGTAGTACATGTGGTAAGGAGACACCGAACTCGTATATAGATCGAAGTGCCTCACCATGGATATTTGTCAAATGATCTCCTAAAGCGAACTCCCATGAAGGCAGCTTGGTGTTGGGATTTATGTCCTAAAGCTTTATATATTGTAAAAAGAATTGATTATTGAAAAAATAATAAATGCATTATTCATTTTTATCAATGTCATTTGATTTATATCGTATATTGTCCAATTGTCTTGTTTACTTTGATTACTCTTGTACCTTCAGACTTAGTGTATGTTTAATGAACAAGAGGATTTAAGTTTGAATTTAGTAATCTAAATAGTCCGTAGAGAGCAAACAAAGAGGGTAGTTTGTTTGTGGTTTATCTATAGCTACAGTCTATTCTATACTTATATGACGACCTTGATCCTGGATTGTTCATGTAGTGACATGGGATTGGACGCACCTTGTATGATGAGATCATATAGGACTGGACTTAGATAAATAAAAATTTCTTTTAATATCAGTTAACCGAATAAATTCATTTTATCTAATAGATGGTCATATATGGATTCGATCTTAATCCTAAGTGTACTACGAACTCCTGCATGATAGGTTATGTCCTTTGATTCACTATGGTAAGGTTGGTGTTACATTCCCAGCCAATAATTACATATTTTAGGGATGTGGTTTGGTGTGTAGCAGGGAACGTTTTACATAGATATGAAATTCACTCATTCTTATGAGAAAAAGAGGAATATCTATTTTAAAAGTTGATTCGGGACTTGAACAATTTGAGCGCTTAACTTTTCTATTACGAATAGAAAGTTTAATATTCATAATTGTTATGAATTAGTTGCTCATTATAGAATCAATGGTTATTAAGAGACAACATTTACAGAGGTTTAATGGACTTTTGACCCGACTCTATTTATGAGGTATTCGTGTGGGGCTGTATCCATATGTAATGACTATATCGATGGACATCGAAGTTGTTTGGTTTATTTTATCCATCTACGGTAATAGGAGTTCAACTTCGAGTTTTTAGTGGAATAACGCGGACTTAATAATTCATAATATTTGATTAAAGAGTTTAATTATTATTTCAGAATTATTGGTGCTCGAAACCGTAGGTCCATTTGGTCCTCATGCTAGCTCGATTAACTGTAGCAAGCCTAATATAATTAGATGTCTAATAATATGCTCACATTATATTTATATATTATTAATGAGATTAATAATATTTTACTATCACAAATAAAAACTATGTTAAATTAGTTTAAACATAATATTTTCTAGAATTTTTGATTATGAGATAATCAAGTTAGTAATAATTATGATATAATTACTACAACATAATTGAAGGAATTTAATCATTATTATATAGTGATTTTTATTTACCTTGGAGACAAAGCCATATGGCTTGTCATGCTCTCCAACTTATTATGTTTATTAGGTGGCATGTATATACCTAATGGTTTTGTCATTAGCTTATCTATTCTTATGCTTTGGTATGGCCTTCATATTTATGTGTTTTCCATTGAAAGAAAGTATAAGATTCTTAATGACAAAGTCCTTGTTTTTAGCTTAACATTTCTTATGCTCTGGTATGACATTCATATTTTTGTGTTGGCTATTGCAAGAAAGCATTAGATACTTAATGACAAGGTTAGTTGGCTTATGTAAGAGAATATAATCTCTACCATTTCTCTTACATTAAGGTGACTATTTTGCATTCATTCACACAAGTGCAAAGGAGAGAAATGGAGAGAGTTCAAACATTCACTAGTGTGTGAAAGTGTTTGAAATTCTAAAAGCGAAACACAATTGTGATAACAATAAACCTCTAATTTTTTTTAGAGTTAATATTTATGAGTGAATTCCACAATTCGGTTTGTTTGTTTTGAGTCATAGTTCGGAAGATCGGATGGTTGATCCAAGTGTTGGACATCGAAGGAAACTAATCTACAAAAAGGAGCAAAATCGATTCTCCAAATGTTGGAGGATTTCGGCTAAAATGAAAAGAAGAAGGAAAAGAAAATTTTAAAGGTCCATACCGGAGCCGATGCCTACACTAGCAACTTTCACCGTGCTAAGGAAAATCATTTCCTACAATTGGACATCGAGAGCTTAAGGTTGAAAAGTTTTCTTAACCCTTCTAAAATTTAGTTTTAATAATTTATATGAGATATAGATTATTAAAATGCATGTCGTGATGAGTAGGCACAATTAGATCATGAGATGAATGGTTTTAATGTTCATATGATGAATGTTTACTTTTGATTCATGTGATGAATGAATTGCGTTGATCGTTAATTTTCTGGCTCATGTTTTAGTATTGGGAATGTAAGACTGCAAGGTCATATTCTTTCAAGTGTGTAAGTTCATTTCTTTTCCGTTATGTAATCTTATTTGTAACTTGGAGGAGCCGAAGCCGTGAAGGACTTTTTACGGAGAAATTCCGTGAATAACTCAAGAACCACTCCATGGAATAATATTTGAAGATCAAAGGATGCCTTGGATTTATTATACCAATTAGAATAGTATAGAAAAATAAGAGCTCTGTCAACGCAATTTGTAATGTGTATGTTTTTATAATTTCCAGTTCTGGAAACTTGGTGTAGGACATAGAAATCGGCGACGCTGTTCTAGGCTCGCGGCCTTGTCGGGAGTACGGAATAGACCGTAGGGGACTAAATCGGAGAATAAAGGAGTCACCACCCAGTGTGAACGGGGAAATGATTTAAGGCCGCACTCACCCCTCACAAGGGAAGACCTCAAACCATTGGGTTCGGAACGGTCCCTTACTTATGCCACTTGTAATGAACGGATTTATGCGATAATCCAACCAATTCTACGCAATATACGCACATAAGAATAACCTACATCTAAATTCGCATACAACCTATGTCTAAGTTTGCATGCAAAAAAGTAAATCAGAATAACGACAATCACACAGTCTCATGAACATATGCGTGAACGTTTCCTGAAGCGGTACGTGGAGTTGTATCCCAAGTACAGACCGCACTACCGTCTATTCGGATTCGGCTACGGAATTTACATATGGATTTCTATCCGATATACCACGAGAGGTAACACTCAAGCATTAACAGAACACAATCATTAACCCAATGTTAACATACATGAAATATGATAATGCATATGGCAATAAATAACCAAAGAGACAAGCATGCGAAATAACAAGATAAATAATACAAAATAAATACGGAATAATAAAACAACCGTAAATTAAAAACGAACTATTAAAAGACTAATATTGTGAAATAAATACGGAATACTAAATATGTGACCAAAGAATTTGGCCGTATTCAATGTATGACTTCGCATACCCGGTTGGACATATTCCACGTCCAATCAAGCATGCCGTGTCCGGGATAATAAAATAAAATATAACAAGGATGCCCTCAGGTCTTACCTTTTAAGTGGCTTCTCGGAGAGTGCGTTGGGACGTCGCCGGAAGGGTTAACTCTTCAATATTTTTCTGGCTTTCTGGTTCACTGTTTCGCTATTTCGTCCGCGCTTTCCTCACTATTTTTCTGCAGTTGTTTTCTCTATTTTTTGCTCGCTGTTTCTGTTATTTTCACTCGATGTTTTGGGACTGTTTCGATGGTTATTTGAAGGCTGTTTTGCGGACTAGTTTAGACATTTTTTTATCTCGGTTTTGTTGAGGTTAAGGGCTGCTTTTTTTGGACCGATTTCACGTCAAAGCCTGCATGAATTTTGGTCTTCACGTGGCCATTCTTTGTTCACGTTGAAGTGCTTTATGGATTCGTCCAAATGGCTTCTGGTTTTACTGTGTTCGTGTTTGTATCGGTTAGGTGTTGCTTATTTCGTTGAGTCGGTTTAGGGTATTTATGATGAGGCCGTGAGGTTGAGTGAGTTATATGGCTGCTTGTGCGTGGCTGGGATGTGAATAAAGGCAATATTGTCTACAGTTTTATGAAATGATGGCATGGCCGTGTTGTTCGTGAGAGGGTATTTGGTGGAGAGAGGTCTTATTGCTTCGTTGTTCTCTGCTGATGAGAGTGGCTTTTATTGCGTTGAAGGTTTGTTGTTTGTTTTTGATTTGTGAAGGGAGCTGATGGTTTAATCGGTGAAGGGCATGGCTATTTTTACGGTGGTCAGGAGAAGGGCTTGTGTGTTGTGTTACGTCCAGGCTAGGGTTTGGTTCTTTTGTGGCCGTATCTGTGTGTGTTAGTAAGAGATAAAGTAGGGTTATTGGTCTGTTTTCCTTGTGTTGAATGCGAGAGATTGAGAGTGTTGGTGCTTTTTGTTTCATGTGTTGAAGGATGAGGGTGAGGCTACTATTGTGAGTTGCCATGTCTTTTTTGGTCGATTTGGTGGAGGGTTTAGCGTGAAGAGTATGGCATTGGTGGCTTGGGTTGTCGTTTGAGTGGTGAGATGTGTTGAATGAGAGAGAAGGAGTGGAGTGATGGTGGCCGTTTAATGAGAGAGAGAATATGGCGTTAGTGCTATTAGAGTTTATTGTTGTTTTTGTCGTGAGGATGTTAGGTTATATGGTGAGCGAGAGTGAACGTGGAATCAAGAGAGAGGAGATAAGTCGTCCAATGAGCTTAGGGTTTTCCTTTATAGGGAGAAGGAAGAGAGAAGAGAGAGGGTATAGAGAGAAGTCGTGAGTTGATTAGGGGTCAAGAGAGATAGCCGTGTAGAGATAAGAGAGCGAATAGGGTTTTAGAGAGAATGGCGTGAATGTCTAGGTTTTTTTCCTTTACTTTTTGCGTGAATGCTCCAGGGGGATGAATGGTTGGTTTATGGTCTTTTTTATAGGAAAGGGTTGAGGTTATTTTGTATAGGAAGGAAAGAATATTGTGTAATTATGGGGGATATCTCTAATTAGTGTGTCATTTAGGAAAAATCTATTCATTTAGGGAAGGTAATTTGTTGGATTCGATTTAGTTTAGGCATGTGATTTAATTTAATTAGGAGTGTGATTTATGTGATTTGCTTTGATTCTTTTAATTCGGGAAGGTGATATGATTTATTCTTTTGGTGGGCTTAGTGTGTGGCTTGCGGGGGTTTGGGCCAAGGATAAATTTTAAAACAGAGATCCAACGAGCATACCCGAAGCTAAGCAAACAAATTAAGTCCAATAGGTATCAATTCTGAATTTTTTCCTTCAGACGATGTTTCCCGTAACTTCCGCAACTTAAAGGGTAGTGCCTCCATATGAGGCTCATCATTGGGACTTAAATGGAAAAATGCAGTGCCTACAGTCGCCCCCACTTTGATGGGACTTGTGCAGTGTGTGACAATGACAATTCTATCAAAGTTATGCAATTCATTTTCACTTACCTGGCTCGCCAACTGCCGTTTAACTTACATATTGCTCCTAACTAAGTCGATTTGGTGGTGAGGTGCTGTGACTCGAAGGTTCATCCCTGCAAGATGCTGCGATCTCTAGGAATCACTACCAAACTGAGCTGATATGGTGGCGAGGTGCTTCGACCCCTGGGCTTTGTTCCCGAACCACCGATTATGGGCTTTGTTCCCTGGGCTTTATTCCCAAACTGTGCTGAATGTGATGGTGAGGTGCTGTCGACCTATGGGATTTGATCCCAAACGATCTGTGAGGTGGTCCATTCCTAAGCCGTTACTGTGAGGTGGTCTATTCCCAAACCATTACTATGAGGTGGTCCATTCCCGAATCGTTACTGTGGTGTGGTCCATTCCCAAACCGTTACTGTGAGGTGGTCCATTCCTGAACCGTTACTGTGAGGTACTCCATTATCGAATCGTTACTGTAAGGTGGTCCATTCCCGAATCGTTACTATATAAGGTGGCCTCCACCCTGGGACGCATCCCCTAAACTGCTAATGATGTGAGGGCCTCGACCTTGGGATTCATTCCCGAAAATTGCTGACAACGTGGGCCTCGACCCTGCGATTCATTCCCTAAACCGCTGACAATATGGGCCTCGACCCTGGGATTCATTCCCGAAACTGCTGACAACATGGGCCTCGACCCTGAGATTCATTCCCGAAACCGCTGACAATATAGGCCTCGACTTTGGGATTCATTCACGAAACTGCAACTGATGTGTGGGCCTCGACCTTGGGACGCATCCCAAAACTGATGATTCAGTGGGCCTCGACCCTGGGACGCATCCCAAAACTGCAACTAGTGTGTGGGCCTCAACCTTGGGACGCATCCCAAAACTGCAACTGATGTGTGGGCCTCGACCTTGGGATGCATCCCAAAACTGATGATGTAGTAGGCCTCAACCCTGGAACATATCCCAAAACTGCAACGGTTGTGTGGGCCTTGACCCTGGGACGCATCCCGAAACCGATGATTTTGTGGGCCTCGACCTCGGGATGTATCCCAAAATTGCAACTGATTTGTGGGCCTCGACCTTGGGACGCATCCCAAAACTGCAACTGATGATGCAGTGGGCCTCGACCCTGGGACGCATCCCAAAACTGATGATGCAGTGGGCCTCGACCCTAGGTCGCATCCCAAAACTACAACTGATGTGTAGGCCTTGACTCTGAGACTCATCCCAAAAACTACTTAATGTGGGCCTCAACCCTAGGACGCATCCCAAAACTACTAACTGATGTGGGCCTCGACCCTAGGACGCATCCCAAAACTACTACCGATGTGTGGGCCTTGACCTTGGGACGCATCCCAAAACTGCTACCGATATGTGGGCCTCGACCCTGGGACGTATCCCAAAACTGCTACTGATGTGAGCCTCGACTCGGGACTCATCCCTAACTTGATACTGATGTTGGCCTCAACCCATTCTCCATTCCCGACATATTGAACCTCATCCCCGAGGCATTACTGATGTGATGGTTCATTCCCGAACCGTACTGTATGAGAAAGGGTAGACTGGTCGCCTCCAGTCTTGGTTCATTTTTCTGTTCTTTTCTGCTTTCATTAGGTCAAGTAGATCTCCTGATGTTATGTTATATACCAACATACTATACCGCTTCTCGAAAGATAATCACGATAGTGTGGTGACACAGGAATCTGGGCGACGCATGTTGTTTCGGGCTCGTGGCCCGGTTGGGAGTACGGAGTAGCCACAGGGGACTAAACCAGAGAATGATGGAGACGCCACCCGGTGTGAACCGGGAAAATGAGATTTAAGGCCGCACTCACCCCTCGCAAGGGAAGACCTCAAACCGTTGGGTTCGGAATGGTCTCTTACTTATGTCACTTGTAATGAAAGGATTTGTGTAATAATTTAATCAAAGCCTAAGTAACACTTATTTCCAAGAATATCATGCTTCTAAATTCACATGCGCAAAAAAGATAAAACTTACACCTAGATTTTCATATATCCTACTTCTAAGTTCACATACTCGAAAGTAAGTCAAAGTAAAGGCAAATATACAACTTCATAGGCATATTGTATTCATGAAAATGCAAGCACGTCATAATCACATAAACACACATAAAAGGGAATCAAATAATGATGAACATGTAATTTCATAAACATTTCATACACGTGGAAGCATAAACAAATAACCAATACATATTCATGCATAATAAAATAAGTCAACTAAGTCCATACTAACACATTTCATATAACCTATGTCTCAGTTTTACATACAACCTATTTGCATATAATCTAGTTCAAGTTTGCATGCATCACATAGATTAAAGTAATGACAGATATACAATTTCCCAAACGCATTATTGATGGACATGAGAGCGCAAACAAGCACTAATTACATAAGCGTACATATTAAAAAGAGGAGATTAGGTGCATAATGTAAAAAAGGGACAATTAAAGAGACAAACATTCGTCAAATAAACGTGCATTTGAAAGATAAATAATGGAGATGAAAGAAAAGAGATGCGACATATGCCCACATCTATATAGGACCTTAAATGTTCGATTGAACATATCTCACATTCATTAGAATACACTTTGTCCGGCGCGGTGAAGTATCGTGGCAAAGGATCTTAACCTCTTCAATTAGAGGACCTTTCATCCGACTTACTAAGCCCATGCGCAATACAATATGATGCATGATCATGTGAAAAGATGGCATACAAAGAAAAAAAAAGCAAATAACTGAATACAAGGCGCGGCGAAGCATCATGGTAAATGATTTTAACCTCTTCAATTAGAGGACCTTTCATCGCACTTACTAAGTCCATGCACAATTAACACAATGCATACATATGAAACAAAAGTGAGTACAAAGATATCCGGTGCGGCGAAGCATCGTGGTAAAGTATTTTAACCTCTTCACTTAGAGGACCTTTCATAGCACTTACTAAGCTCATGCACTTATCTCAATGCATATATATATGGAACAAAAGTAAATACAAGATATCGGTTTTCGTATACCCGATTGAACATGTCTTACATCCAATCGAATATACATCGTCCGGCGCGGCGAAGCATCGTGGTAAAGGATTTTTAACCTCTTCAATTAGAGGACCTTTCATCGCACTTACGAAGCCCATGCGCTTATCTCAATGCATATATATGAAATAAAAAAGTAAATGCAAAGGTATCGGATTTCGTATACCCGATTGAACATATCTCACATCCAATCGAATATATATTGACTGGCGTGGCGAAGTATCGTGGTAAATGATTTTAACCCCTTCAATTAGAGGACCTTTCATCGCACTTACTAAGCCCATGCGCTCGATCATATCATTACACGAACAAATAATATGCGGAAATTAAATAACGAATAATAAACACATCAAAACAACATAAAATAAAATATGCACCGTTTGCTCAAGTGGTACGTGGAGTTGTATCTCGAGTGCATATCATACTACCGTCCATTCGGAATCGGCTATGAAATTTACGTCCGGGTTTCCATCCTATATACCACAAGAGGCGACACATTTTTCATTTTAATCAAGGGCCACAACACACATCATATTCATAATACATACATATTTATCTACTCAAGGGCCACAACATGCATTTTAACATAATAATCATGCGAACAAAACTCAATAAATAATAAAGCTAAAGCTGAAAACAAGTGTGGAAAATACCCTCAGGTCTAACCTTTTTTGCCGACTTTCGGACTTGCGTTTCACGGAGATCGGAAGGGTTAAAGCTCCTTAACTTTCCCAGTTCACTGGTTCATGTTTTCCTTCGCTGTTTCGCTGCTCAAGCCACTGTTTTAACTCCGTTTTACTGCTATTTTGCTGCTGTATTAGGGTCAGTTTCTGGACAGTTTCGGTGACTGTTTTGGGTAGTTTTACTGGGCAATTTGGGCAGTTTCGGGGACGATTTTGAGGGTTGCATTGGTTACTGGTTTGGCAGTTTTGTAAGGGGCGTTTGTGGGGAAATAAGGGTGCAGTTCGGTGGCTTTGTTTTGTAGTCACTGGGCAGGTTCACTGGCAGTGTTTAGGCGTGATAAATGAGGGGGCTTTTGGCGTATGAGGGGCAGTTCACAGGCAGCATTTAGGCATGAAGGGCGTTGTATATGGCGTGTGTTTGGCAAGGGTCGTGAGGTACGTGGAGGGTGACAGACAGAATGGCAAGGCAAGGGGCTGATGGCTTTGTTTAGTGATATATAGAGTGCATGCAGTTCATGTATTTTGGTCAGCGATAAGGTGTGATGAAGGCCAACATGTGAAGGGCTGGTGAGTGGCTATTTGGCACTGATGGAGGGTTGTTGTTATGTGAATGAGGCAAGGGGCTGGTGGCTCCGTTTGTGTTGGTGAATGGCATGTGAAGGCTGTGAGCTATTTGGTTTATGGTGCGCAGGCTGAGTGAAGGGCTATTGTCACGTGGATAATGGCTGGCTACGGTTTTAACATGGGGCTTGAGTGGTGTCTACGAAGGCTATTCTTGTGTTGATTCAGGGGCAGTTGGCGTGTTGATGGTTGAGGTCATGGATGTTGAAGGCTAACGTGAGGCCGTGGGGCTTATGTGAGGGCGTCTAGGCTTATGGCTACGTGGTGCTAGTATGTGTGAAGGTTGTTGGGCGTTAAATTGAAGCTGAGTGGAGGGGCTTTGGATGATTTGTGGCAACGTGTGGCTTGGCTACGTGTGCATCAAGGCACTGCATGAGATGTGGCCTCATGAAGGGCAGCGCATGAGCAGGTCTGTGGCGTCCGTGTGTGCATTGTCTGTTGTTTGTTCAGTTCATGAGTGAGTGGCTAAGGGCTGTGAGGGCTGATGATGGGTTTATTTACCTAAAGATGGAGGCTTATACGTGATGAAAGGCTGGTTGCTGTTGAGGAGTTTATTATTGTTAATGTGTTTAGTTGGTGCCGAATGGGAGAGCTGTAGGGTCAGAGAGATGAAGATAGTTTAGGGTTTCTTATTATTTTTGTGTTTTTATGTTTGTGGCCGTGAATGTTAGGAAAGAAAGAGAGGCCTAGGGTTTTGTTTGTGTGGTTTTATATAGTGAGTGCATGTGTTAGGGTTTATTGTGTGTGCATGGTTTTTTAAGGAAAAAAAATCAATTAATTATGGAGGGATTTACTTTGATTATTTAATTTTAAAGGGGAAAGAATAATGTATTTTTGGTGGGAATTTCTTAAATTAGGTGAGTGATTTGTTTATTTTGGAATTAGAATATTTTAATTTGTGTTAATTAGGCATGTAATTTCTTTAATTTGTGTAAGTATTTTTATTATTTTGGTAGGTTATTATTTAGATTTTATTTGTTTTATTTTAATTTGGTATATGATTTTATTTAATGTTTTATTTAAATTGGTATATTACTTAATTAATTTATTTAATTAGGTATATGACTTAATTATTCAATTTGTTTTAGTTTAATTAGATATTGATTTATTTTAATTAGATATTAATTTAATTTAATAGGATTTTAGTTTGATTTAATTAGCTTTAATTTAATTCCACTTTAATTCGTTTTAATTAAATTTGGTTTAATTTCAATTAATTTTGTGTATTTAATTTAAAATTGTGACATGTGTTTTAAATGTTTTAATTATTTTAATTTGTGACATATATTAATTATTTCTTTGTATTGGGCTTGGATGAGATGGGCTTGGTTAAGTCTGGTTTGGGCCAAGGTTAAGTTTTAAAACGGAGGTCCAACAAGCGAACCCGAAGCTAACACATGAACTAAATCCAACAAAAACGTCATTCTTGACTCTTCCCTTCCGACGTCCGTTTCCCCCGCGACTTCCCCGACTTAAAAGGTAGTGCCTCCAAATGAGACTCATCATCGGATTTCACATGCAAAAATGCAATGGCTACAGTCGCCCCCACTTTGATGGGACTTGTGCAGTGTGTGACTGTGACAATCCTATCAAAGTCTATGCAATGCATTTTTACTTACCTGCTCGCCAGCTGCCACCTGACTTGCCTGTTGTACAGAGATACTTTGACCTTTGAGATTTATTCCCGAATTGCTTTGAGAGAGAGCTTTATTCCCCTGGGATTTATTCCCGAGTTGTTTTGAAAGTGGGCTTTATTCTCGAACCGTGCTGAGAGAGAGCTTTATTCTTCTGGGCTTTATTCCTGAATTATGTCAATGAGAGGCTTTATTCCCGAACTGTTGACTGTGTAGAGGTAGGGCTTTATTCCCCTGGGCCTTGTTCCCAAACTGTGTATAGATAGGGCTTTATTCCCCTGGGCCTTGTTCCCAAACTGTTGAGATATGGCTTTATTCCCCTAGGCTTTGTTCCTGAGCTGCTTTGAAAGTAGGCTTTGTTCCTCTAGGCCTTATTCCCGAACTGTACTGAGATGAGGCATTATTCCCCTGAGCTTTATTCCCGAACTATACTGAGATGCGGCTTTATTCCTCTGGGCTGTATTCCCGAACAGTGTCAAGATAGGGCTTTACTCATCTGGGCTGTATTCCCGAATGATTTCAAGATAAGCCTTTATTCCCGAACTATTTTGAAAGTGGACTTTGTTCCTCTGGGCCTTGTTCCCGAACTGTACTGAGATGCGGCTTTATTCCTATGGGTTGTATTCTCGAACAGTGTAAAGATATGGCTTTACTCCACTGGGCTGTATTCCCGAACTATTTCAAGATAAGGCTTTATTCCCCTAGGCTTTCTTCCCGAACTGTGCTGAGATGAGGCTTTATTCCTCTAGGCTGACTGTGGGCTTTGTTCCTGGGTTTGCTGAATGTGGGCTTTATCCCTGATCTGAGCTGATTGTGGGCCTCGCCCCAATACTGATACTGATGTGGGCTGCCTCGCCCCCAGACTGATACTGATATGGGCCTCGCTCCAAAACTGATACTGATGTGGGCCTCGCCCCCAAACTAGTACTGAGGTGGGCCTCGCTCCTAGAGTGATACTGATGTGGGTCTCTCCCCCCAAACCGATACTGATATAGGGTTCGCCTCAAACTGATACTGATGTGGGGCCTCACTCTCAAACTGGTACTGAGGTGGGCCTCGCCCCCAAACTGATACTGATATGGGCCTCAACCCAAGGACTCGTCCTCAAGCTACTGATAATGATGTGGGCCTCGCCCCCAGATTGCTATACCTGGCAAGACCGATACTGATAATGACGTGGGCCTCAACCCTAGATTTCCATACCCAGCAAGGTTGCTACTGATAATGACGTGGGCCTCGCCCCCAGAATGCCATACCCGACAAGACTGATACTAAAACTAATGTGGGCCTCACCCCCAGGGTGTCATACCCAAAACTCAAACTCAAATGGTCCTCAACCCTGGGATTATTACTCGAATCCGATACTGTGCTCTTTACCATTTCTGATTAGCTTGTTCTTTGCCGCTTTCTCTTTTTCTTCTTCAAAACCTGTGAATACAAAACAAACACAAAACACAAAATGGAATGCAAGATATGTTACGTGTATGCATGTGTGAATGAGTTTCCCATCCCGTTGGGTTAGGTCTTCCGCCAATTCCCTTGATGACCATCCTTCTATTCCTAAGGCAAAGTACTGCTTCAATCTATCCGCATTGATTGGCTCGGTGAACTCATTCCCTTCCAAGTCTGACAGTCTCACTGCCTCATTTCCCAATTTCTGAATGACTATCCTGCCTCTTCTGCTTACTTCTTCCGAGGATTCCCCGTGTTTCTGAACATCACTAAATTTTATAGTACCAAGGTTGAATGCTTTTCTCAAATATACTCATATTGCAGAAGAGATTCAGCGAAATAAATGTCTTATTATCATTTAAGAAAATGGTTCGAACATGTAGACTAAATCAATGTCTATATTAAAAATACAGGATCAAATAAACTAGTAGGAATAACTTCATCGTTCGCAACATCGCCTTATTCCTTGGCCTATGGTTCTTCACTGTTATCCTTTATCTCAATGTAAGAAGCCTGTGTGGTTGAGTGGCTTTATGGTTGAGGGTTCATGTGTGCGTTGGGTTGTTCTTTTTCTGGATTGGGTATTTTATGGGAGTCAATGAGGTTTTGGACCTCATGCCTAAGGCGGGTGCAGTTGTCGTTGTCATGGCCTTTTTCTTGATGGAAGTAACAATACTGGTTTAGGTTGAGGTATGGTGGCACAGGGTTCGGAAATGGCCTAGGTTCCAAAGGTTTTAGAAGTCCTTGCATTTTCAGCTTTTCAAATACATTTGACAAAGGTCTATCATGATTGGAGAATCGCCTGTTCTTGACGGTAGCGACCTCGGCAGTAGCGGGCTTGGTCTCAGAAGGCCCCCTAAAAGTTCTCCTACTTTGACCATAGAACTTTCTGTTCTCAGCTTCTTCTTCTTCAATATCCATGACAGTCTCCCTCAACTGTCGAAAGTCACCAATCATGGAGGTCATCCTCCTCAGCTTGCCATAAATGGAGGGCTTATTACCCTTGATAATCATCTTGATCTGGTCTTTCTCCGAGGGCCTAGTCTGCATCTTCAGGAGCTGGCTTCTCCAGTGATCTATATACTCTTTGAAGCTTTCCTCCGGCTTCTGCTTAGTGTTTTCCAAATCACGGAGTGACAAATCAATCTCCAAGTCTGTCACATACTGTTTTAGGAATGCATCTGCCAATTCCCTCCAGTCTTCCTTGACATTCTTCTCGAGACTGTAATACCAGACTACGGGTGCCCCCTCGAGCGACATCCCGAACATTTTCTGAACTTGGCGCTGTGTTAGGCCTACTGAACTCATAACAGAAACATACTGACGGAGATGGACCCTCGGATCCCCATTCCCGTTGAACTTAGCCATATCTGGCATCTTGAACTGAGCTAGCAACTGTTCTTCGAAGGTCATTGCCTCATAATCTAACAACTCCTCATGTTTACCCTTCATTTTACGGGTAACTGTTTCAACCTGATCCCTAAGCTTCTGAAATTCTGCCTGAGACCCAATCATTCGGCCTGTTGCATATTCTGACATGTCGTCATCAAAAGTGGGGATATCATCCCCCAACCCATTCGGAGGCTCCTCACGCCTCACATTCTCAGAACTTCCCCCAGCACGGGGTACAACTATACCAGCCACAGTAGTAGTGAAAGCTTGTAACTGTTCAATAAATTTGGCGAGACTATTCTCAAACTGATCCATACGGGATACCTCATTCTCTGATGTACTCATGCCTTTTATCGTCTTTTAGTAAGTGTTTCTCTTCCCTAACCCAACGGGAATCTATGATGCCTTTATGAGACATAGATGGTGTTAACATGATGTATGTATGTATGAGGTGCATGAGATGCATGTAACATATAGAACATACTAAATCAATTAAAATTTTCAAACAAATCGGCCCATTATCATTTTAGAAGCTTTTGGGCTAAATGTCATAGGAGTGAACTCGTCCCAGTTTAAATGGCCCAACGAGTTCGCATCTCATGGCAAGGAGCCCAACTACATCCAAATGGTAGTGTTCCGAACACAAGCACAAAATGGCCTATCAACATTTAGAGGCCTTTGGCCCAATCGTCATAAGATACGTTCTTATCCCAGTTTAAATGGCCCAACAAGCCCATATCCTATGACAAATGGTCCAAATGGATCCAAACGACGATGTTCCCAAACACAAGCATAAAGATAATTCAAGCATAAAACAGTAAATTCTACAAGGTGGCCCATCAACATTTCAGAAGCTTTGGGCCTAATGGTCATAGGATACGAACTCGCCCCAGTTTAAATGGCCCAGCAAGTTCGCATTTCTGACAAAAAGTCCAACTGCATCCAAATGAGGATGGTCCACAAGCATATGCTCCAGGAAATAATTGTTACTTTAGCCATACAACCCCGGTCTATGGGTGGGTTCGTAAGAGTATAGACAAAGACCCTTGCTGGCGAAGGATTGCCCACAACTAGGTCTCCCCACTCAAGGGTTCGAGCAACCAAGTAAGCGCACCTTTTTTATACTTTACGGTACGTGCCAACAAGTGATGGTGTGTGGCTAACTGTCAAATGGATTTCTTGTTACAGATTCACCAGAGGGAGGGTGGAGCGAACTCTCTTAAATACCCAAGCCTCTTAGGCTCTTATCGCTTGGTGACAGGAATAAGCAACAAGTCCTCCAAATTAGTCTGTCACAACAGGACAAGGGTAGTGATTATTTAGGTGCCTCCACAGCTTTTCCTCGGAAGGTAGTGAATGAAGGAAGACACCAAACCATTACCTAGCCTTAAAATGTCTTTGATCAAACCCTCATTTTACCCACTATAGACATGTTCAATTAAAACACAAATCCAAACATTACAAGACAATATTTCGGGGCCGATTCTCTATCCCAGTGGAGTCGCCAGACTGTGGTGACACAGGAATATGGGCGACGCATGCTGTTCCGGGCTCGCGGCCCGGTTGGAAGTACGGAGTAGCCACGAGGGACTAAACCGGAGAATGATGGAGTCGCCACCCGGTGTGAACCGGGAAAATGAGATTTAAGGCCGCACTCACCCCTCGCAAGGGAAGACCTCAAACCGTTGGGTTCGGAATGGTCCCTTACTTATGTCACTTGTAATGAAATGATTTGTGTAATAATTTAATCAAGCCTAAGTAACACTTATTTCCAAAAATATCATGCTTCTAAATTCACATGCACAAAAACGATAAAACTTACACCTAGATTTTCATATATCCTACTTCTAAGTTCACATGCTCGAAAGTAAGTTAAAGTAACGGCAAATATACAACTTCATAGGCATATTGTATTCATGAAAATGCAAGCACGTCATAATCACATAAACACACATAAAAGGGAATCAAATAATGATGAACATGCAATTTCATAAACATTTCATACACGCGGAAGCATAAACAAATAACCATTACATATTCATGCATAATAAAAGGAGTCAACTAAGTCCATACGTAACACGTTTCATATAACCTATGTCTCAATTTTACATACAACCTATTTGCATATAATCTAGTTCAAGTTTGCATGCATCACGGTAGATTAAAGTAATGAAACATATACAATTTCCCAAATGCATTATTGATGGACATGAGAGTGCAAACAAGCACTAATTGCATAAGCGTACATATTAAAGAGAGGAGATTAGGTGCATAATGTAAAAAATGGACAATTAAAGAGACAATCATACGTGAAATAAACGTGCCATGATGCGATTTGAAAGATAAATAATGGAGATGAAAGGAAAGAGATGCGACATATGCCCACATCTATATAGGACCTTAAGTGTTCGATTGAACATATCTCACATTCATTAGAATACACTTTGTCCGGCGCGGTGAAGTATCGTGTCAAAGGATTTTAACCTCTTCAATTAGATGACCTTTCATCCTACTTACTAAGCCCATGCGCAATACAATATGATTTATGATCATGTGAAAAGATGGCATACAAAGAAAAAAAAAGCAAATAACTGAATACAAGGCGCGGCGAAGCATCATGGTAAAGGATTTTAACCTCTTCAATTAGAGGACCTTACATCGCACTTACTAAGCCCATGCGCAATTAACACAATGCATACATATGAAACAAAAGTGAGTACAAAGATATCCGGCGCGGCGAAGCACCGTGGTAAAGAATTTTAAGCTCTTCAATTAGAGGACCTTTCATCGCACTTACTAAGCCCATGCACTTATCTCAATGCATATATATATGGAACAAAAGTAAATACAAAGATATCGGATTTCGTATACCCGATTGAACATGTCTTACATCCAATCGAATATACATCGTCCGGCGCGGCGAAGCATCATGGTAAAGGATTTTTAACCTCTTCAATTAGAGGACCTTTCATCGCACTTACTAAGCCCATGCGCTTATCTCAATGCATATATATGAAACAAAAAAGTAAATGCAAAGGTATCGGATTTCGTATACCCGATTGAACATATCTCACATCCAATCGAATATACATTGACCAGCGCGACGAAGCATCGTGGTAAAGGATTTTAACCCCTTCAATTAGAGGACCTTTCATCGCACTTACTAAGCCCATGCGCTCGATCATATCATTACACGAACAAATAATATGCGAAAATTAAATAACGAATAATAAACAAATCAAAACAACATAAAATAAAATATGCGTCATTTGCTCAAGTGTATGTGGAGTTGTATCCCGAGTGCACATCATACTACCGTCCATTCGGAATCGGCTATGAAATTTACGTCCGGGTTTCCATCCTATATATCACAAGAGGCGACATATTTTTCATTTTAATCAAGGGCCACAACACACATCATATTCATAATAAATGCATATTTTCTACTCAAGGGTCACAACATGCATTTTAACATAATAATCATGCGAGCAAAACTCAATAAATAATAAAGATAAAACTGAAAACAAGTGTGGAAAATACCCTCAGGTCTAACCTTTTTTTGCCGACTTTCGGACTTGCGTTTCACGGAGATCGGAAGGGTTAAAGCTCCTTAACTTTCCCGGTTCACTGGTTCGCGTTTTCCTTCGCTGTTTCGTTGCTCAAGCCACTGTTTTAACTCTGTTTTACTACTGTATTAGGGTCAGTTTCTGGACAGTTTCGATGATTGTTTTGGGTAGTTTTACTGGGCAATTTGGGCAATTTCGGGGACGATTTTGAGGGTTGTATTGGTTACTGGTTTGGCAGTTTTGTAAGGGGTTGTTTGTGGGGAAATAAGGGTGCAGTTCGATGGCTTTGTTTTGTAGTCACTGGGCAGGTTCACTGGCAGTGTTTAGGCATAATGACGTAGGGGGCTTTTGGCGTGATGAGGGGCAGTTCACTGGCTGTATTTAGGCATGAAGGGCGTTGTATATGACGTGTGTTTGGCAAGGGTCATGAGGTACGTGGAGGGTGACCGAATGGCAAGGCAAGGGGCTGGTGGCTTTGTTTAGTGATATATGGAGTGCATGCAGTTCACGTATTTTGGTCAGCGATAAGGTGTGATGAAGGCCAACATGTGAAGGGCTGGTGAGTGGCTATTTGGCACTGATGGAGGGTTGTTGTTACGTGAATGAGGCAAGGGGGCTGGTGAATGGCATGTGAAGGCTGTGAGCTATTTGGTTTATGGTGCGCAGGCTGAGTGAATGGTTATTGTCACGTGGATAATGGCTGGCTGCGGTTTTAACGTGGGGCCTGAGTGGTGGCTACGAAGGCTATTGTTGTGTTGATTCAGGGGTAGTTGGCGTGTTGATGGCTGAGGTCGTGGCTGTTGAAGGCTAACGTGAGGCCGTGGGGCTTATGTGAGGGCGTCTAGGCTGATGGCTACGTAGTGCTAGTATGTGTGAAGGTTGTTGGGCGTTAAATTGAAGCTGAGTGGAGGGGCTTTTGATGATTTGTGGCAACGTGTGGCTTGGCTACGTGTGCATCAAGGCATTGCATGAGATGTGGCCTCATGAAGGGCAGCGCATGAGCAGGTCTATGGCGTCCGTGTGTGCATTGTCTATTGTTTGTTCAGTTCATGAGCGAGTGGCTAAGGGCTGTGAGGGCTGATGATGGGTTTATTTACGTAAAGATGGAGGCTTATACGTGATGAAAGGCTGGTTGCTGTTGAGGAGTTTATTATTGTTAATGTGTTTAGTTGGTGCCGAATGGAAGAGCTGTTGGGTCAGAGAGATGAAGATAGTTTAGGGTTTCTTATTATTTTTGTGTTTTTTATGTTTGTGGCCGTGAATGTTAGGGAAGAAAGAGAGGCCTAGGGTTTTGTTTGTGTGTGTTTTATATAGTGAGTGCATGTGGTAGGGTTTATTGTGTGTGCATGGTTTTTTAAGGAAATAAAATCAATTAATTAAGGAGGGATTTACTTTGATTATTTAATTTTAAAGGGGAAAGAATAATGTATTTTTGGTGGGAATTTCTTAAATTAGGTGAGTGATTTGTTTATTTTTGGAATTAGAATATTTTAATTTGTGTTAATTAGGCATGTAATTTCTTTAATTTGTGTAAGTATTTTTATTATTTTGGTAGGTTATTATTTAGATTTTATTTGTTTTATTTTAATTTGGTATATGATTTTATTTAATGTTTTATTTAAATTGGTATATTACTTAATTAATTTATTTAATTAGGTATATGACTTAATTATTCAATTTGTTTTAGTTTAATTAGATATTGATTTATTTTAATTAGATATTAATTTAATTTAATAGGATTTTAGTTTGATTTAATTAGCTTTAATTAATTGCACTTTAATTCGTTTTAATTAAATTTGGTTTAATTTCAATTTAATTTGTGTATTTAATTTAAAATTTGTGACATGTGTTTTAAATGTTTTAATTATCTTAATTTGTGACATATATTAATTATTTCTTTGGATTGGGCTTGGATGAGATGGGCTTGGTTAAGTCTGGTTTGGGCCAACGTTAAGTTTTAAAACAGAGGTCCAACAAGCGAACCCGACGCTAAACACACGAACTAAATCCAACAAAAACGTCAATTCTTGACTCTTCCCTTCTGACGTCCGTTTCCCGCGACTTCCGCGACTTAAAAGGTAGTGTCTCCAAATGAGACTCATCATCGGGTTTCACATGCAAAAATGTAATGCCTACAGATAGCTAAACATATTTTCGTCCTCAAATGATGCCTAGCGTCGAAACCAGAGAACCTTCAAAGTACTTGATACAACTCAAATCCGATTATCTTAATAAATGATCTGAACTAGACTCCAAGTTTGTGTGTGCCAAGGTTCTTTCGCAGCTTAATCATTAAGTAAGCCAACTCAATGATTTTGTCTCGGAGAATTGGATCAGTGGGTCTAACCAACCGAGATGTCTCAATTATGCCTGCAATTACTTCTTCGAACTCAACATGATATGGTTTTCTTCTTCTTTTCTTTCGTTTCTTCATTTTTTTTCACTCTATTGGAATTTTCCTTTCAACTGCTGATAGTGCGGGCTTCGCCCCCTGGGATCCATTCCCGAAAACTGATACTGATATGGGCCTCAATCTTGGGATTCATTCCCGAAACCGATACTGATTTGTTGCAGATTCTGGTTGGCTTACATTTGGCACTTTCTCATTCGTTTTGGAAACCTGCAAATACAAAACAGAACAAACACAAAAAAGAATGTAAGTACGTTACATGTAAGCATGCATGCATGAATGAATTTCCTATTCTGTTGGGTTAGGTCTTCTTTGTGCTCTTCGGCGCCCTTTGCCTACAGATGTCTTCGGTCTCCCCCTAGGTCTGTTTTCTGCCAGCTCTCTTCTGGTGATTGTTCAGTTCTTTTTAGTCTCATGGCTCAAATTCTCGATATATCCCTTATTCGCAGGGTGGTAGACTGGTCGCCCCCAGACTTGGCTTAGATTTCTACTCTCTACTATTTGTACTTGGTCAAGGTGGACTACATGATGTGGCATTCCATATCAACATACTATGCCACATGCTATGAAATAGTCCCAATAGTTTCACATATTATCATTCTCAAAGAATGCCCAGTATTGAAACCAGAGAACCTTCAAACGATTTCGGTTCTAGTTTGGTATCATCCAAACGTATGCCTAGCATTCCCAAATCATTAGGAATGAGAAACCCGGTTTCTTTCCTGTTAGTATCCAATATAAATTTTGTCTAACAGATTTTCATGGAACCTTATTCAAAATAAGTATTGCACTGTTAAATGCTTATCCCTTGAAGAAAAATGGTAGCTCAGAGTGACTCATGATTAACCTTATCATGTCTAACAAAATCCGGTTTCTCCGTTCGGACACACCGTCAAATTGACGTGTTCCGGGAGGAGTCTTCATTGAAAGAATACTATACTCTTTCAAGTATTTGAGAAACTTATTACTTAAGTATTTTCATCATGGTCTAACCGTGATATTTTAATACTTTAGCCGATCTGTTTGTTTATTTCGTGTCGAAACTATAAAAGTTTCCGATTCGTGTCTAAACTTAGGTATCTATGGTTAAAATAGCGACTTTTGTCCCGTTTCTGATTCGCAGATTAATCTCATCTTAAGTCAGTATCCTGCTCATAGCAGATTCTGCACATCAGTACATATTTATGTACGACATTTAGTATCCAAAATCCAATTTTAATATAAGTAGTGAATATTTTTATGACAACCATATTTAAGGTCATAGCCTTGCCCCGTCTTTACTTCCTTCATGTCTACCTTGTCTATACAGCAGTCACGCTTCACTGACCCCGTTTGCCACAGTTTAGGCAGACATCTTGGGATATGTCCTTTTTCCTCCCAGAAGATTATAATGATTTAGCCTTTGCCCTTTTTCATATCCCAGAAGCCTTTGGCCAAGCCTTGGGTTTCTAATAAGTCCCAAGGATCATTATCAAGCATAAAACACATGTGAATACATCAATGAAATATGGCGGAATCATACTTATATTGATCGGATTGGATGCGTCGAAGAACGAAACTTTTGCTCATCCTAGCTTTGTATATTCGGCCAAGCATTCCGTTTAGCTCCATGTTGGATCTTTAAGCTCCAAGCTTTATCAATGGATTCCAAGCTCAAAGGTGGGTTTCCCTATCACCTTGTATGCCTTCTTGATGTGCTAGCATCTTTGATTTGTAAGAAAATCAAGAAGAAAGTAAGCCCTAGGCTCACGCCCACAATGAGAGAAAAGAGTGAAGGCCATTCGGCCATGAGAGGGAGAGAAGAAAATAAATTGGCCTTGGCCGAATTCAATGAATGGGAGAGAGAGTGAATGAATTTTAGTTTTGTATATCTAATAAATAAAACAAAAGTCAAATACCAAATATATAAAATAATGATTTATGTCTTCAAGCTTTCAAAAAGCTTTCCAACAACTCCCATCTACTATTCACATCACATCATGACAAGTTGTCAAGTCACTCAAAGTGACTAGACATCACATCAATTGATTGACTAGTGATTTGACGCTAGATGTGACTAGCGATTTGACGCTTGAAGTGACTTATGGGCCGTACTTGAATTCGAAATGCGAGTGCGTCCGCAAACACTTCCAGGCTCGGTTTCGTTAATTTCGAATAAACGAATTTTCTATTGCGACATAATTAAATCTAATTTAATTAAATAATTATGCCTAGCGAAATTACTATTCACGTCATTAAGCGAATTAATTCTAAATTAACTCGTTTCCCCGAATTAAAATCTGATTTCAATTCCGCATCGAAATCCAATTTCGCTTAATATATCGAATATATTAATTTATCGATTAATTCCAAATTAATCGTTCTCTTTCTTTAAATAGTATTTTATCCCAGATAAAATATCTCAGTAATTAATCCCAGATTAATTTTCTCTCTCATCTAATTAATCTCAGATTAATAAAGTACGAGTCATACGTCATCAGTTAATCTCAGATTATCTGAATACGTACGTACCTAGTACTACGTTTTTACCGATTTATAAGACAAGGTTGGCTTCTAGCAAAGCGCCATGCCTACCCAATTCTCCAGAAACATGCTTACAGGAATAAGCGATCTATATCAGGCGTAGTATACATAGTATCGTGTTTGTCGATCCAGTATCGGATGGTCAGGTGTAAGGCCTGGGGCTGGAAATGTGTCTGCCCCGTACGAAGCACATATCGGATCTCTGGTAACTAGTCTCTGTAATCGGATATACATGACCTAGTCATAATATCCCGATAGCTACAGCATATAAGAGAACAAATTTCGTATCCTAAGTGATCATCATCTCCACTATAACTGAAGTGATACTTCCATCTTGACATCACACCCAATACACTACGATTCTCAATATACCCAGAAGAGGCGTACACAGAACCGGTTAAAGTCTCAGGTTAAGACCAAATACACCTACCCTGAATTCGGACTTCCATAGACACGTAGTTATACTACCAATGGAATTTCGAAGGGGTCTATCCAGAGCGAAGCTGTTATCCGTACCATCGGTAAAACACAACCTCCTATTACACTTGCATGAGTATCCAATACCCAAATATATGATAACTATATCGTTATGCTCTCATAACACGCACAAGTGTAATAATAGTCTATTCCACATTATCAATGTCCAATCTCGATAATACTACGACTAGGGATATTTAATGATTAAACCTTCATGGATTGATACTGTCTCATATCATCTCAATCCAGGAACTAATCATAAGGACCTTTCATCATTTATACATCTATGTGATTTAATCACAAATGATAAAAGAGTAATTTCCTGTCACATTGTAAATTTGTACAACAACACCATGATCTGTACAAGTAGTGACGCTATGAGTCATAATTGTCCAATAATTTCCTCTCTTCATGTCTCGGCAGTGAGCAGTTTTTGAAGAAGAAAATTCAGCCCCTTGGGCTGAATGAGAGAGAAGAAGAAGTGAGAGAGAGTTGTAATGGTTGTTACAAAAAAATGGTAATAGATATTCTTAAATCAAATACCAAATTTTTTACTTTCCAAAAGTCAAACCATTAATGTCTTCAACCACCAACATCAATCAATCAATCAAGTGACAAGTTGTCAAGTCACTCAAAGTGACTAGACATCACATCACTCAAAGTGATAAGTGATTTGACGCTTGATGTGACTAGCGATTTGACGCTTGATGTGACTTGCGGGCCGCACTTGAATTCGAAATGTGAGTGCGCTCGCAAACACTCCCGGACTCGGGTTCGCTAATTCCAAATTAACGAATTTTCCGTTGCATTGTAATTAAATCTAATTTAATTAAATAATCATGCATAGCATAATTACTATTCACATCGCTAACGAATTAATTCTAAATTAATTCGTTTGCCCGAATTAAAATTTAATTTCAATTCCGCGTCGAAATCCAATTTCGTTTAATATATCGAATATATTAATTTATCGATTAATTCCAAATTAATCATTCTCTCTCTTTAAATAATATTTTATCCTATATAAAATATCTCCGTAATTAATCCCATATTAATTTACTCACTCATCAAATTAATCTCAGATTAATTAAGTGCGAGTCATACGTCATCGGTGAATCTTCGGGAAGCGACCCATGAGATCCCCGAATATGTTGGCAGTAAATACGGTTATCGGACTATCCGAATATGTATGTACCTAGTACTACATTTTTACCGATTTACAAGATAAGGTTGGCTTCTAGCAAAGCGTCATGCCTACCCAATTCTCCAGAAACATGCTTACAGGAATAAGCGATCTATATCAGGCGTAGTATACGTGGTATCGTGTATGTCGATCCGGTATTGGATGCTCACGTGCAAGGCCTGGGGCTGGAATTGTGTCTGCCCCGTATGACGTACATATCGGATGTCTGGTGATTACGCCCAAAAATAACTTACAGTTATCACAGTATAGCTGGGGTGTCGATTCCTCAGAGAGATGGTTACAGGAACTAATTTACTCAAGCAACAATATTTAGCAATAACTTTATTAAAGAAAATATTAAATTTGTAATTTAAACTAAAAATTATGAAAAGTTGCAGGATTTTATCAGTAAAGATAAACAGCAAAGCATCAAGAATTCCTCTTGTATCAACCTCATGTATTCAGTTATTGATTCTTTTCATTACACAATTGAAGGTTTCACATTCCAAGCCAACAGTTGGAAGATATTCAATTCTACTCATATTAAATTTTAGGGTAATTAATGATTATTTTCTCTATGGTAACAGCACACAAAAGTTATCATTACGAGCTATCTAATGTCGACAATATACCCTCAGGAAATACTGCAGCATAAGACCAACATATAAAATAACTTTACCAGTCACAATTGATTTCACAAATCACACATAGAAGAAGCATGACTGAATCTATATGGGATTAGACAAAACAAAATTTCTGGGCTAATAAATCGAAAGATAATAGAAAATAACAACCATCAATTATATTAAACGTTAAAGGTTCTTCAGAAATCAAAAAAATAAATATAGAAATTAAAATATAAGAGTTCATCCTAGCTTTGCCTAGGAAATTAGTTCTCCATGGAAGAAAGAGATGCGCCTGAATAGATCGGAGGGACGTCATGATTTCCTTGAAGTTCTTCATTCTCCTCTCTTGATTTGTATTTGTGGCTCTCTTGTGTGTTTCTCCTCTATTTCTCTCTGATTTCTCCTTCACGTTAGGACGAAGTTGGATTTATATAGAAAAGTCTTGAAACCATAAATTGCATTAAAAACACACAGCACAAAATCCTGAAATTGCAGTTTCGTATCGCGACGTGCGCCGTGCGTCTCAACACGCCAAAAGCTATAAAGGATGCTACAATTGACTAGATCTCCTCGAGTAGATGCAAATCAATATATTATGGGTCTCGTAACTCTTTCAAAATCAAAAGTTATAGCCTTTTTAAATTCAGTGTGCGGCTGATGCTCCTGCGTGCGTCCGATACGTCTGTTAGGCTCTGAAACATGTTCTATTGCTCCATTCTCCTTGATCCATTGCTTCCTACTAACAAAGCACAAAATGACTCTAATTAAGATTAAATCATACGATAATAAATCTGAGTTAGCAGTGTTCTAAGTACACTTTCGTGCACTTATCACAACCCCCAACTAGCTTATTGCTAGTCTCTAGCAATTCAAGCGTAAAATAAAATAAAAACTAAATAAATAAATAAAACTATTTAAGCCACTTTCGTAGGGATCACGATTGCATTTAGCGTATGCAACAAGCCTTTAAACCCCTATGTGTCCCTAGTGGACAAGTTATAGTCTCGTGAGGACTTTCAGCGACAACAAACACAAACGTCATTCAAAACCCACAATCATGCAAAAATAAAAATTAAATAGTCCCAATAGTTTAACATAATTTTGTCCTCAAAGAATGCCTAGCAATGAAACCAAAGAACCTTCAAAGTACTCAATGTAACTCAAATCTAAGTCTTTGAATAAATCATCTAAGCTAGACTCAAGGTGTGTGTGTGCTAAGGTTCATTTACAGCTTTATTCCCAGGTAAGCCAACTCAATGATTTTGTTAAAAAATCGGGATCGATGGGTCAAACCAACCTAGATATATCAGTGAAGCCCTGTAGTTGCTTTTATGTGCTCAATATGATATGATTACTCTTTTTTTGTCTTTTTTTTTTCATTTTCTCTTTTTTTGAATTTTTCTTTTCTTTCTTTTTTTTCAACACACCTATCCTTTAAGGTAGCATTTCTCCTCATGGTGGTCCTAATACTCGCCCATGGGTAGCTTCACGCTTATCAGTTATAGGTGGTTTATTTTCTTTCTTCAGAGACTTTTCTTTTATTTTCAACCATACCATACGTCATAACATAAGCAAATTAGGATAGACATCTAAGCAAACAGTCATTCATCGACATGCAATTTCTTCAACTAGTCACCTTGCTAACTACTCAGGCTTTCACTGCTAAAAACCCATAATTAAGTGCTTACGAGTCTAACATAGATAAACTACTCAAATTATCAGATAAAAGTACATTAAATGACTTATTTTTTCTAAGATTTCACCCTAAAATAAATAATATCAGCATAGGACCTATGTTTTAACTAATAAGGACTAAAAAAATGAAGCAATATTTTTTTTAAAGATAATAATAAAATATATTTATGACAGGTTTTATCATGCGCATGCATACACCCCCACACTTAAAACTTGCATTGTCCTCAATGTAAGATAAATATAAAGAAAATGATGAAGGAATAACACTACCAGGTGCGGAGTTGATCAGGTTCCTATTGGCAAGACTTTGGCTGTGTGGCTGTGTAGGTTGTGCTAACTCCTGCATAAACACTCATGCAAAAATAAAAATAAAACATGCAATTAGCACACAATAAAGTAAAACTAAAGTAAATAAAATAAATAAATTAAAATAAAATGCAGAAGCAAGGGTTGCCTCCTCGCTAGCGTTAAGTTTAACGTCTTCAGCCAGACGTAACCACTTAAGCTGTCATGGTGGCTTCCATCTAGCGTATTGATGAAGGCATGAGAGAGAATGTTTGTCTAGCTGTGGCAGTTTATGTTGGACAATTATGACCCATAGCGTCACTATTTATACAGATCATGGTGTTGTTGTACAAATTAACTATGTGACAATGAGATTGCATTCTTATCATTTGTGATTAGATCACCTAGATGTATAAATGATAGGAGGTCCTTATGATTAGTTCCTGGATTGAGATGATATAAGACAGTATCAGTCCTCAAAGGATTAATCATTAAATATCCCTAGTCATAGTATTATCGAGACTGGACATCGATAATGCAGAATAGACTAGTATTGCACTTGTGCGAGTTGTGAGGGCACAATAGCATAGTTCTCATATATATGGGTATTGGATACTCATGCAAGTGTAATAAGAGGTTGTGTTTACCGATGGTACGGAAACAGCTTCGCTCTGGATAGACCCCTCGGAATTCCATTGGTAGTATGACTAAGTGTCTATGGAAGTCCGAAATCAGGGTAGGTGTATTGGGTCTTAACCTGAGACTTGCACCGCTAGTACTTGCGACAATCAATATGCTTTGGTTTTGGTCGTCCAGGGCTTTAACAGGCTCTGTGTATGCCTCTGCTGGGTATATTGAGAATCGTAGTGTATTGGGTGTGATGTCAAGACGGAAGTATCACTCCAGTCATGGTGGAGATGATGTCATGTAGGATACGGTACTGGTGCTCTTAAGTACTGCAGTCATCGGGATGATATGACTAGGTCATGTTCATCCTATTATAGAGACTAGTTACCAGACATCCGACATGTGCTTCGTACGGGGCAGACACAATTCCAGCCCCAGACCTGGCATGTGACACCAGATACTGGATCGCAATACGCAATACTACGTATACTACGCCTGACATAGATTATATATTCCAGTAAGAATATTTCTGGAGAATTGGGTAGGCACGGTGCTTTGCTAGAATCCAACCATGTCTTGTAAATCGATAAGCACGTGGTACGAGGTACGCATGTATTCGGATAATCCGATAAACGTATTTACTGCCAACATATCCAGGGATCTCTTGGGTCGCTTCCCAAAGATTCACCGATGACAGTTGATTTAATTAGAATTAATCTGGGATTAATTAAGAGAGAGAATTAATCTGGGATTAATTAAGAGAGAGAAAATTAATCTGGGATTAATTGAGGTATTATTTAATCTGGGATTAAATGTCTTCGGAAGAGAGAGAACGCGATTAATTTGGAATTAATCGGTAGAATAAATTTAATAGTTAAATTTGATTTTTCTAATTAATTTATTCTCTTGGGCTAAAATTAATATATCGGATATATTAATATGAATTGGATTTCATTACGAAATTAAAGTCGGACTTTAATACGAACGAACGAATTAATTTAGAATTAATTCGTAAACGACGTTCGTAATATATTTGCGAGACATCGTTATTTAATTAAATTAGATTTAATTATTTAGTGGCGAAAGTTCGTTTAATCGGATTAAACGGAACTGAGCCGCGGCAAATGTTCGTAGAGACATTTGAATTTTGAATTCAAATGTGGGGCACACTTTAATGTGGTAGTTGGATGGTAGTTGGCATTTAAGCCAATACCACTTGCCTTTTTATCTACATGGTTTGGTTTTTAGAACTAAGACCCAACTACCTAGTTTGGGTAAAAAGGGTAAAACCTTTTTACCAAAACCTAATTCTCTCTGCACATCCAACACTTGTAACACTTGACACACTTGGAACAAGTTGGAAACCCTAAAATCCTCCAATATGGGCGTGAGCTTCTTTCTTTCTTCTCTTTGATTTTGGCAAAATCAACAAAGCTAGCACTTGGAGAAATCAACTAAGGTGATAGGGAAACCACTTCAAGAGTTGGAATCATCAACAAAGCTTGGATCTTGGAGATCTTCCTCCCAAAATTTTAAAGGTCAAATCTGTTCATTGTAAGTATTCCGCAACTTATTTTTGAATTAATGAACACCTTTTCATGCTTATTAGATCATTGGCATGTTCTAGGAACACTAACAATGGTATCAAGAGCCAATTTTAAGCATGAAAATTTTAGGGTTCATGAGAGTAAAATTTGGGCCTTTTGTATTTTGAATATGATTTCTTCAAATTGATGCTTTGAGCATGCTTAGAATATGATAACTTAGAGTTATGCATGATTAGATTTGAAACAAATCAAACGAATCAAAAATTAAAAAATCTTTAGCTTGGCCGAAACTTCATAGTGCAGTGGACTGCAGTTTTTTTATTTTATAACATGAAATGATGTGATTAAATGCATGTTTAAATGTTGATTGTTGGTTTGATTGGATTGGAATCAAGGCAATAATGTTTATGTTAAAATCAAAGAGTATGTTGAGCATGAAATGATGAATTTAGGATTCAATTTGTGTTGAGCATGAAATGATGTATTTTGGCTTCAATTTTGTTGTGCATGAATTGATGGATTAAGCATGATTAATTAAGTTATTGATATTTTTGAAATATTGAGTTTAATTAATTAATCATGGCTAATACACTTTAATTAAATAATTGTGATATTTGGAACATTATAATTATGTTATAAGCCTTTAATTATTAATTGGGCTAAAAGTGTGTATTTGGGCTTAATGGGCTTGGTTTGACCAAGTTTGGTTTTGGACTTTTGGATTGGATCCAATTATACCCAAAACCAATTCCATAAAGTCCAAATACATCACTTGGCCCTTTAAAGAATTTAATTGGGCCTAATGGGCCTAAATTAATTTGTTGGCAATAGGGTGATTCCTATTGGGCCTTGGCATTTTGGGTTTGATCCATTATGGCCAAAGCCCATGCCTTAAGAATTAATTAAAAGCCCATTGGACTTTAATTAAATGACATTGGATGTTATTGGGCCTTTGAGACCCATTAAGATTGGATTTGGAATCCAAGTCTTTAAGGCTTATAAGTAAGTGTATATATTTAATTTAGAATTAAATTGAATTAGTATTGAATACAAATAATTGGATTTAAAGTTGTAGTTCAATATAATTAAGAATACTTACTTTGAGTATTTATTCTTAAACGAGTTTGACTCGCGCAAATCAAATCGTTGTTTGAACATTTGATGGTCATTAATTCAAAGATTAATTAATTGGATTAGATTGATTGAATAATATGATTTGTATGAATACATGAATGTGTTGTATGAATAATGTATATCGGATGGTTATTAGAAGGGCAAGGGCAATTTTGGAAATTGTAATAAATTTAGAATTTATTAAATTGGACCTGCGTGTCCAGCCTTTTATCTCTTTACTCTTTGTAATTCTCTTTTCACCAATTCCCCTCAATGTAAATGAGGTTTCTTTATTGTATTATGTTATTGGGTAAAAGTTAGAATAGTTTCTAGCTGGGGAGAGGAAAGGGAGTGATTTGTTCTAGGAACAATTTGTGAGATATCCATCCGCATATCATTATTAATTTATTTATTTATCCCGCCTTATTATGCTTTTAGAATGCATGTTAAGGGTGTATGATGAGACCTAATCAAAGATAATAAATTGGTTGCAATTTGGCAAAACATATTAAGCTTTTTTTCCTTCCGTTGAGTGATTCTTACTCAAGATCCAAAGTTGGCATTGGTTTGTTGGCCAAAGTCAAGACCTTTGTCAATTGCGGATGTGTTTGAATCATGAGAGTTTTGTTCAATATCGGTATTTTGTCCAAGTCGTGATTTGTTGGCCAAAGTCAAGATCACTTCTTGTCCATCGACATTGATTATGAAGTTTTCCATGTCAATGGGTCCCGCTTAACTGGAATCATTAAGCTTGTTGTGCCAAAGCCAAGGCTTAGTTGATTCAGAGGAAAAATGTTAGGGAAATATATTGGATATAAGATATATGTTTCGGACTTGGATGTCCACCTACTGGATCTAGGAATTGGATTAGATCCAATTGATCTTAGAGATCTACCTAGTTAAGTATCATACAATTTATTGGCCAAAGTCAAGATTGTGTGTTATTTAACGGGATCCTAGCCCACTAGGAAACTAGGTTTCCCGAGTATTCGACAGAGGGTTAGAGGCTCGCCGAAAAATAGTGGGAGGCAAGAATTGAATTTGCAATATTCATTTAATAACTTGCCATACGCGCTCATATCAAATATCTCGACAAATAAATTAAAGTATTAGTTGAACTAATATTAATTGTTGTTTTAATTTAACAGTTGGACTATATTCAAACTACTTCATTTATAGTTGATTATATAATTGGATTATAGTAATCAATATATTTGAATTTTACCCTTCATTTATAGTTGATTATATAATTGGATTATAGTAATCAATATATTTGAATTTTACCCTTCATTTATAGTTGATTATATAATTGGATTATAGTAATCAATATTTGAATATACCGATCATTTATAGTTGATTATATATTGGATTATAGTAATCAATATACATTTGATTTTAACCAATAAAATTGTAATTATTTATATAGTTAGACTATAGTAATCATTACATTAAATAGTACCTGAAATCGTTGATTAAATAGTTGGACTATTAGACTCAAGATTAAATTTGGAAGATTAGTGTTTAAAACATAATCCTAAAGAAGAT
>SKCR01037654.1:0-110348 GCA_019454045.1 Zanthoxylum bungeanum
TCTCTCTCAAAAACTCAAAGCTCAAGCCTTTTCTCTGGTTGAAAATTGAAAGAGCTCAACCGCTGGACTCTTTCATGCAATGGGTTTCACCAACTTTTTTTAAATTTTCTTGGTTTTACATTAAATTATTTTATTTGATTTAATGTTTGTATTTCATTATATTTTATTACATTATTTTTCTGTTTTTTTTTTCCAACTCTTATTAGAAGAAGACAAAGAAGATTAAATAAAAAGTCATATGACATTTATTCATTTGTTTACTATTTTTAGGTCAAAACCCAACCTTTAAATGAAGAGAGAGATAAGAAAGAAGGTTTAATGGGCTGGATCTTAGTGTATCTTACATCTTTTGAGATTTTTTTTCCCATTTTTGTGAATTTATTTTAGGGAAATTATTAAAATTAGTAAAAAAAAAAATTATCATTTATCAAAATAAGACACAATATTTGACGTTTGTAACTTCGGAAAATTTGAATCTCCGAAGTTGGTATCGAAGTATTCATATTTTTTGGAGATCCGAAATTGGAACTTCGGATCTCTAAAATTTTAATATTTTTTACTTTTTTTATTTAAAATTTTGAAGATCGAAGGTTCAAAATTCATATCCCCGAGATTTTAAATTCTTTTCATTTTTTAATTTTTTTTTTTTAATTTCAAACTTTGAAGATCCAAAGTTTGACTTCGAATCTCAAAAGTCTTACTTAGGATATCCGAAATTAGAAAAAATATTTATAAAATCGAGCATTCCTTATTTTTTCCACTAAAATAATAAATCATTTTTTGAAATAATATTTTGCCAACCTATTTTTCGAAAATTTTGACATTCTACTAAGTTTTAACACATTCTTCTAAGTCTAAAATGGAGCAAATATCTCATACTTTCTACACTGAGGGGTATTGGAGAAATTAGTTCATGGCATCGATGAATATAAGTGATGATATATATTTTTTAGAGCTAGTTGATACGGGCACAACTTATGAGCAGCTAGTGGAAATGTTGTACATCTGGAAGCAGAGAAGTCTGATGGAGTACAAAGTCAACATGAAAAGTTTAATTTAGTCGTATTCGCGGCGACGTATTGTTATTGAAATTAGTAGTGAAAATGACTGGAAAGGGTTTTTAAATTTCCACTCAAATATCATTCGACAATGTAGTGTGGTCAAGTTATATTTGATTTTGGATCAGATTACTGCAAGCGATAGTCAACACTATGGAGGTCGTTCTTCGTTGAGTTGTAATATGGTAAGCCAATATATTCTAATGTATGTGTCGGATGAAGCTCCATGTGACAATTATACAACGGGTAGAGATGATGAAAATATCCATGAGTTTGCCTATGTGAGAGGCCATGGTCAAGTGGTGGGTTTTTTGGAAATGATATGGCTGGTCCTTTTAACAACAGTTCGAGAAGTTCCTATGAATATTCGACCAGATGTATATCGATGTCTCTCTCATATCATTTCTTCGACGGATATGCCTTCAGTTAATAACATATCAACATCAGATAGAGGCGAAATGAGAGTGGGTAAATGCTACTCAAACTTGAGCTGCGTAGAGACTTGACTCTGATTGCTGTAAGGGGGCACTTTAAAACCACAGTAAGCAGGTCAACAGCCACAAGATTTGAAGCTTGATGTACTAAACAATCTTGTGACTGGAAATTACGGGCAATGGGCATTTTTGGAGTTCAAAACTCGAATTGGATTGTAACTGAGTACGTGAAGACACACACCTGCAATTCTGATGGTGTTGATGTCAGAGGTAATAGTCTCGATAATCGAGTTATTGGTGACATTATCAAAGGTAAATTTTTAGATGTCAATAGAATCGTTAAGCCAAGAGATATTATGAGTGATATTCAATCAGAGTATGAGGTTCAATTATCGTATAATCAAGCATGGAGGCCGAGAGAGTTTGCAATGCAAGTTGTTCGAGGTTCTGCAGAAGAGACGTATGCATTGCTGTCATTGTATTCTCATGTGCTATAGTACTAATACCGAGACAATGACTCATTTGCATACACATGAACAAGGTTAATTTCTTTATTATTTCGTGACAATAGATTAAGTATTCAGAGGGTTTTTATCATCTATCAGGCCAATAATAGTACTTGATGGAATATTTATGAAAGACAAGTATAGGGGATTAGTGTTTGTTACTGCTGTCAAAGATGGAAATAACCAGATATATCTCTTGACATTTGGTATTATGAATTATGAAAATGTTCAGTCATGTATTTGGTTTATGACCAAACTCTGTGGTTTTATCGGAGAGGTGTCAGATCTAGTTTTCATTTCTTATCGACACGACATCATTGAGAAATCTATCATTACAGTTTTCCCTGAAGCTTCTCATGGTGTTTGCATACACCATGCGTCTATGAACCTTAAAACTAGGTTCATGATGAGACCAAAGGACATGAAAATTTATGGTGACCTACTTTATTGCTACCAATGTATATAGACATCAGGACTTTGATGCGCAACTTCATAAACTTTGGCAAATTAATGCAGATGCAACAAAGTACTTAGAAGAGTCTGTAGAGTGCAACAGATGGGTAAGGGTGGAGTTTTCAAGTAGAAGATACAATATGATGACCACAAACATTACTGAAAATTTGAACTTATTGCTTAAAGAGGCACGAGCACTTTCGATCTTAGTTTACTAAATTATATATATATTTTTTCCAATTTCGGATAGCTTAAGACTTCAGACACACACATATACATATATATATATATATATATATATATATATATATATATATATATATATATATATATTAAAACTTCAGAGATCCGAAGTTTCAACTCGGACTCTCCGAAAAATACAAATACTTCGGTGCAAACTTCAGAGAATTGGATAAGTTGGTTATTTTTATAAATATCAAACGTTGTGGCTTATTTTGATAAATGGTAAATTTTTTTGGCTAGTTTTACTAATTTCCCTTTATTTTAATATTGAAATTTTGATCAACCCATAGAATGACCCGATTATCTTTATAATATTGAAATTTTGATCAACCCTCGTAAGGTTATATGAAATTATTTCGGTTGGACTTTTCAAAAATAAAATCGACATCGATTCATATAATGAATAAAATAAGTTGGTTTAATTTGTAGTATTTTTCGATTTTGATTTGTTTTTTTAGAAAACCAAACCAAGAATCAATTGGTTTATAATTTTTGAACTGATTTATTCATAAATTTCTTCCCCTTTAAATTGTTTTATTGGTAATTATTATATGTTAGTGCAGTGAAGGAGGTTTAAGGAAATAACACAATAAGTTTAAAAAGAATCAAAGGCTTACATAAATGATAACGCCTGTTATTTTAAATGACTCGGAAAGAATCAATGGTCAGATTCATAAAATTTAATGATATCATAATTGAGATATTATGATTTGCTAAATATGTAAGACTTCCAATAACTCTATAACCAAGTAAGTTATCTTCTTTGAAATATTATTATTATTATTATTATTTTATAGGATATGGTGTAATATTTTATTTGAATTTCGGTTTCATATAGCAACTTTGACGCAATCTCTAAATTATTAGGATGTTTTTAGTGTATTGCACTAGACTGTATAAAATTTTAATGAATTAGAATGGACTGTAATGTATTAAATTCATACATAACTATATCTAATGTAGTGTTGGACAGAATTTAAATTTTAATATATGTTAGTTTTTTTGTGTTAAAATATTATTATTTATTAAAAATAAAGTTATTATTTATGACAAACACCACCAACCGTCGTTGATTTTCGAATATTATTTAAATCAACCAGTATATGGATATAAATGGCATTTACCCCCTATGACATGTCCAGAAAATTAAATCAATAAATTTAAACTATGAAAAAAGCTTGTAACACTTATAAAATAGACATATATAGATACCAATATTTCACAAATCTTCATTCATAATTTCCAAATTTTTCTATCATGAAAATCATAATTTTTTTGGTTGACAACGGGAAGCTGATTTTGAATATTTAGATGGTAATCTAAAAATAAATGATTGTGATAGAACAATTAAATGGATAGAATTATGAAGAACCATTCATGAAAGTGTAAATGAGTAGGGAATTGGACATTTCTTTTCTATTTATTTAGCCAACAACCATTAAACTCAAGTTTTTATTTTTATTTTATTTGAAATAGCCTCTCTTTCAATTGATTAAAACACATTAAAACTTTTAGATTGCCACATTCAAGCAATCAAAGCAACAATAACCAAGGAGCAATCTTCTGGTAAGTCTACAAAATCGAATTTACATGCCATCCAAATAGAATAGAAAATGGACTTGCCCATGTCAAACAGAAGGCATTAAGACCCAAAAGTGCTTATATTTTCTCGAAGTAACCATTCTATTTTGTAAAGTATTATTTTTTTAGTTTTCTGCTTTTGTTTAACTTGGTTCATGTGTTTGGTTCACAAGCTCGTTTTGTTTTGTTTTTTTTTTTTTTTTTTTTTTTTTTTTTTGGAATCCTTGGAAAATTCGCCGCAAAACCACCCATTCCGGACTTAAACGAAATAGGTAAAACCTCATGTTGTCCCAGACTCTTACAAGAAACACACTCCCTAAATTCGAACACAGGACCTCAAGATGAGATTCTAAACCCTACATTATCAAGCCACACATTTTTATTGCTGTATTGTATTACTATTGAGAGTGGAAGTTGACAAGAAAGCACTTTTCTAGTTTCCCTTTTTTAGTTTTTTAACAAAAAAAAAAAAAGAAATATAGGAGCTTCTTCTGTAAGATAAGTTCATACACAGCAAACTAAATAGAATAAATTAGACACAATATGGTTCCCTTTACAACATGATTAGAGTCATGAAAGTTTTGATTTCAATCCATTTCTAAATTACAAAATTCTCTAATAATAATGTACTAACTAAGCATGATTTAGCACACATATATGATCAATGCATAAAGAGATTCCTCAGCAAAAAGTCAGTACCCATCATACAATATAGCATCCCTGAGTCAAAACATAAATCATATACTTGTTTCCAACTCTTAATCAAAACCAAAGAACAACAATGCACATTTCAATACCATAAACATTCAAGATACCAAGGGGAGTTGAAACAAAAATTAAGACGAGAAAGGGCTAAAACAGAGTTCATGAGTGTAAGTTCCATGTGTGTTGGCAACGTCCGTAATAAAGTAAGTTTAATTGAGTTATGCACATTTCAATACCATAAACATTCAAGATACCATGGGGAGTTGATGAGGAAACAATCAGTGTCTAAAAAAGATTTGTATTTATTTCAGTTAGTAACCACCGAAATATTACAATAGCCTTTCACTGGGAAGAAAAATACCTGACCAGAGCAGAGCAGAGCCGAGCCTCAACAAGTTAACCCCAGAAACTAACTGGGTTGAATTTGAACATGCCTATTGAGATTTTAAAAAGAGAAAGTGGCCGAAAGAAACCCTTTTTCCTCTCCCTCCCACTTCATATTCTACAGCCCAACATCACCTAAAGTAAAATTAAAATCAAAAAAAAGAAAGAGGATTAAAAGAACGCGGGGCATGAAATAATGCCTGATATGCTATAACTTTTTCATCAATACGCACAAACTCTACTCCTGCAACACCAAGTCCAAACTTACATCCCACCTCCCTCATGACTGTAGTAAACACTTGGGAGTGTATATAACATGTCGGCTATTAACACTAACAAAACAAAAAAGACTTCACGTAAATTTTCTTAAAAAAGAAAAGGCTGTCCCATAAGAGAAGGGAAAAGGTCTTCAACCACCAGATGCTAAGTATTGTAAAATGCGGGTTGTTAATCCCATGCACTGGTCACTCCTGGACCATATCCTCCACCATATCCACCAGAAGTTGTCTCATATACTGTGCTGCCGCTGCCGCTGCCGCTGTAGTAATCAGAACCACCACCCCTTCCAAATGAACCCTCCCTTCGGAAGTCACGGCCACCAAATCGACCTCCCCCAGAACGCCGATTTCGCCCGCCAGGGTTAGAACGAGCTGCAAACCGAGATAGCCATGCAGGTACTTCTTGATTTGATTCTTGCATTAGATCAGCCAATGATTTAGCCAAAGAGGCATTGTTCTCATTGAAGAAGGCGGTAGCCAAACCTGACTTCCCAGCACGACCTGTCCGTCCAATACGGTGGACATAATCATCAATATCATTAGGAAGATCAAAGTTGACCACATGAGCAACATGGGGGATATCAAGACCACGTGCTGCCACATCAGTTGCCACCAAGATAGGGGTGTTTCCACTTTTAAATGACCTTAATGCCTGCTCTCTTTCCTGCAACATATCAAATAAATAGGTGTCAACAAAACATTAAAAATCTACTAAGCCAAGAAGCACAATTGCAGAAGGGAAGATGCAGAGAGAAAAACACCAGCGCATGATTGGAGCAGTGACTCAAAAATCATGGAAAGAACCAAAAAAATAAGATGTCACACGAACTTTCCTAGAGACATGATGCAATTGCTTAAGTCAAGCGGCAAAATAGTTCATATAAAGCAGCAAACCCCATCACCAGTCACACTGATTCTGAAATATTAAACATGATCCTCAGAAATCTAATGTATGGGAACATGTGCACCCAGAACTTAATAAGCATCAGCAAGCAACTGAAGATATAACAAATTCAAGACTTCTGAGCTCCATATGTGATTCAAAAGGTAAAAGAAAAACAAATCCCTGGACTTATAAACCATACATCTTAATGGAAAATTGATTTCAAAGGTATCAAAACAAACAAGTATAACTTTGGCATTTATAAGAAAAAGTTTAGCAAGAATGCATATGACTGTTGCCTTTGGGATAATTTACCAGTTAAAATGGAATGTCAACAGGAAAATCATAGTATCAATGTGCAACTAGCAACAGTTATCAATAGGTTGATCTTTCCACAACATAGCAAGCAATACTGAACCAGAAAGGCAAGTATCCTTACCCTACCTAGCCCTGGCAGCTCCCGTAAATACGAAACAATATTTCAAGAATGGCAAAGATCCCTAATAACAGAATTTAGCTATGTATATATAAATTCCTGCCGAACTGAACATATCAAAAGGGGCATCTGACAACAGGGCATCTACAACCAAAAGAAAACTATGTACATACCTGCTGTGTTCTATCACCATGAATGGTAGTTGCAGGAAAACCATTAATACACAACCAATGTTCCAAAGAATCAGCTCCCTTCTTTGTCTCCACAAAAACTAAAGTAAGAGCTTGCTGCAAGTTTCAAACCACAAAATCAATGATTATATAAGCTAAACTGGAGATTAAGAAACAAATAAGTTAATTAATAACTAGTACATGACTGATCACTTAAATCAAACATTGATAGAAAATAATAGTAGAAAATCCAGAAAGCAATGAGTAAGGGGATAGAATAGGTGCAATTCATGAAATACCTTGCTCTGAACACCATTTGCCCTCTGTGCATGAAGAAGGTCCATGAGATGACTTCTTTTGTCAGACTCGTGAACAAATTCAACTCTTTGGACAATCAAATCAGTACTAGAACCCACTCGTCCAACAGCCAAAAAGATGTAATTTACAAGAAAATCAGAGGCTAGTCTCTGCATGACAATAAGAGCTGAAAAACATAAGATAGATGTAATTTGGAACAAGACAAGCCAAATCAACTCTGAAATGTCCAAACCACTTTTCCCTTCTGAGTTATTTTTACAACCTCTTGCTACTTTCTATATTATTTCATATCACAAATACACAAACAATGCATAAGCAAGCTTCCTTATTCCTTATCCCCCATGCTAATGGGTCCTTACTTTTTCAAGGGGGGAGAGCCTCAGTCTTTATACCGGACCGAAATGGAAATATGTCCCGACTTAAGGACTGGATTGGTTGACATGTTGAAGACTTATCGAACCCACAGAGTTGCAGTAGTACTTTATGTGTTGCTTACATTAAATATCAAAATGTTGATTTATTTAGATAAAAGTAACACAACTTGGCATTTCCATCAAACACTATAAATTCTCCAACTCTATTGCTATAAGACCAAAAATAAAAGAAGCATAATTATCTTCAACTGCTAGTACTATCAAGGAATTGAAACAAACCTGAATCTCTTTAGGAAAAGTGGCACTGAAAAGCATAGTCTGTCTTACACCAGGTGGAGGCATGTCCATTTGTTCGACAATTTTTCTTATCTGAGGCTCAAAGCCCATATCCAACATTCGATCTGCCTCATCAAGGGCAAGATACATGATCATTTGCAAAGAAACTCTAGCCCTCTCCAGCAAATCTACCAATCTTCCAGGGGTTGCCACAAGAATATCAACGCCTCTCTCCAGCTCCCGCAGCTGCCAACACAATATCATCAGCTCAGTGATGAATGCTGAAAACAAATGGGAATTTGATATCTAACTACAAGCTGACTGCCCCAACCACAACCACCAACCACACACACAGTGAGACGCAAGGACAGAGAAACACATATATAAAATAAACACCATAATTGTACCTGTTGATTAATTGGTGCTCCTCCATAAGCAACAACCACCTTAACACCAGTTTGATATGAGAACTTCCTAGCCTCATCATGTATCTTCCACAAAATAATCACGAGTCATCATACTTATCGTAATAGCAATTGCAAATTATACTATAGCATATGAATAGTGGAAAAACTGAAACTCACTTGCATTGAAAGCTCCCTAGTTGGAGAAAGAATAAGAGCAAGTGGATACACTGTCCTTGCCCCACGAAGCGGCCTTTGTGGACATTGGCCCCTCATGATTCCACTGATAATTGGGAAACAAAAAGCAGCAGTCTTGCCAGAACCAGTCTGGGCACATGCCATCAAGTCCCGCCCTGCCAAGGAGATTGGGATGGCATGACGCTGCACTGGTGTGGGCTTCACATACTTGCACCTGCGGATATTCTGATTGAGTGCCTCACCCAAGTCAATCTCTGCAAAAGTATTCACTGGAGGAGGAACATTATCACCAGTTGTTTCCACAGGTATATCTTCATATGCATCAAAGTTAATACCAGTATTCTCCTGGTCAAATGCCTGCTCAGTATCAACATCATTTCCAAAAGGGTTCACTTCCCGCTCTCTTCCACGGTCCCACCCACCACTTCTACCACCCCGTCCACCACCTCGTCCACCACCATAACCAGATCGGTTATAGTCATTTTTGGGACCACCCCATCGGGGCCCACCGCCATACCCAGATCGATCGTTACTAGATGCAGGCCCAATATAAGCAGGGGCAGGAGGGTCTGACGAAGCTGGGCGATTTCGTAGATGCGGAGGAACGTAGGCACTTCGTCCAGGAGCTGTAGTGGTACCAACAGCACCGTTGTTAGCATAAGAATCAGCAGTTACATTCTCGGCTGCAGAGTTGGCAGCCAAATCAGCCCATGAAGTTCTCGTACTCATCACAATCCACCCACTATCCTTTTTTTTTTCCACAGGAACCACCAAAGGTCTGCCGAAGACAACACCTTACTTCAAATTCCAAAAACGCAACTTCAGAGTTAGATATAACCAATGATTGTTTGATTAGTTTCTCTTCACACTATAAAAGACCTTCAATTTAGCACTCAAATCAGAATCCCTGACAAAACCAGAAAACAAGGAAAAAAAATTATCAGAGATCCCAAACTTACCCCCACATATTCTCAGTTCGTAAAACACCCACAAAGACACATAGCGACAATTTGAACAACAATGTCAGAAATTCACCTACAAAGATAACATCCTCTTACAATAATCAAACCCTCAAGGCAATAACACCCAACAAATTGCAAATAAAAAAGCTAAGCCCAATCTTAATTAAAAAAACATAATCAAACAAATGATCTGATCAATGAACAACTCCACAGAAGTTGCATCTACAATCAACAAAAAACAGTAGAACAATAATAATGTAAACATGCCCAATATCAAGCCCAAAAAATCATCTTTTTCTCTTAAAAAAAACAAAACAAAACAAAACAAAAATAAACTCCAAAATTCATAGAAATGAAATTCACAGAATCCACACATTATTACACTCAAACAAAACGACATCAAATTACAAGATACGTAGAATAAAGAGAAGAAAAAAAACCTGCTCGATTGAAACGGAAACGAAACCCTAGAAATGTCGAAGAAGATAAGAAAAGGAAGGAATTGGAGATCCAGAAGCAAAGGGACAAAAGTGAACCCTAAATAATAAGCAAATGCAAAAACACAACATAAAAATCTACTCTCTCTCTTTTATACTTATATATTTTGCGTGTTTTTTTTTTTTTTTTTTTTTTTTAATTTCAAAATTTCATTTTTGGTGTTTTATATTTGTTTTTTGAGTTTCAAAAATGGTCGTCTACATTTCAACGTCAACATTTTTGTAAAAGAAAATGCAAAATTTACTCGTCGCGGCTTCGCTAAACGAGCGCCTTTGAGTCATGGGGCTTTTCCTCTTAATTAGGCTTTAATTAATCTATTGTGATTTGTGAGGCGAGGCTCTAAATGTGGAGTAATTTTTTAATGCAACGAATATATGAGTTACGTGATATATCAATAAATTATTAAATGATATGTATGATTTAATATCCATATTTTTAGTTATTTTTTAATATTTTAACACGCATGATAATGAATGATTGAATTGTTATACGGATAACGTGATACATTTGTTGTATCGTAGATTTTCTTCTAAATATGTTAATTCCCATTTTAGAGGTGATTACAAAAGTCAAGAACTTATGAATTTTATGTTTTATATATATACTAGTTTTTGCCCGTGCCTACGGCACGGTGTTACAGTATTTGAGCGTGCCTACGACACGATGTTACAGAATTAAATGATTTTTTTTTTAATTAAATGATGCCCGTGCCTACAGCACGGTGTTACAGAATTAAATGCTTTTATTTTTTAATTAAATGATTTTATTTTAACTTTTTATTTTTTAATTTGAAATTTTTTTTACCATTTCCATCAATCAATTCACTATCTTTCTTCCAATTACCAATGAAATGATCTGGGCCGTCAATTAAGCCACATAAAGAGAGCCGTTGGATACACTCTCTTTCCTCCAACATCATTCTCCTTTATTATATAGATAGAGAGAGAAATAGTACAATCTCTATTTAATTATATTATTGGGACCAATCTAATTTTATTATAGGTTTAACTAAATAGAGGTTTAATAATAATTAAAAATATTATTTTGTTTGATTTTCTTTAGTTCAAGTGATATAAAACTAAAACATGCACTATATTAATAACTAATAAATAGATATTATCAAATTCAAATATATAAACATTGAGAAGTGAGATATACATAATTTCAACAAAAAAAAAAACTTTACATATATCTATGCAATATTAAGAATATACAAAGTCACTTTAAATATTTAATGTTTTATCCCAATGTAAGTTTTATAAATACATTATCAAATATTTCATATAATCCTTAAGTAATTCAAGTGTTATATTTCATTCTTCCTCTAGCAAATCAAATATGCCACCCAAAGTTAACACACGAACTCAATTGACCGTAAAGATTAGTAGTGAGTTGTACGGAAATACAGAAAGTTTCATATCAATATGCTCTAAACATGCTTGAGAAATTATAAATATTTTAACTTCTATATGAGGGTGTTCATGCTAATAAGTTATTGTAAACTGGCAAGTTTAAAAATATTATACCAACTCTAAAAAATATAATCATTACACCAAATAATTTTAGATAAATATTTTATTTCACCTTAAAATTTTAATAGAACATAGCATATTTTTGGTAATATGCAAATAATATATAATTATTATTTTTAGTATCAGAGTAAGATATAAATGAAAACACTATCCACAATGTTCATAGACTTCATACACTTAGTGATGATGATGAAGATGAAAGAATAGTTTCAGGATTAGTAGATCCTAGAGGACATAGAGTAAGATTAACTCGTAATCAAGTAAAATAAACAATCTATTTAGATTAACTTCTACTTCAATTTTTATGCAATTCAAAATTTGCATGGTAAACATAAACTTTATCATGTTGTTTATTGATTTTATATATGAATCATATATTGAACAATACGTGGAATTGTATCCCAAATTTGGCTAAGAAGAGAGTCATTCTTCAAAAATTACTCAAAAAGAATAACACTAAAGGATGGTCTAATGAACATACAGAAGCTGTAAAACAGCTAAAATTTGAATGTTCAGATCTACCAAAATTAAGGTTACCAGATGAATCTGATAACCTAATTGTTCAAACTGATGCTTCCGATAATTATTGGGCAGCATTATTAAAAACATATATTGGTGAAATTTGTAGATATACAAGTGGAACCTTCAACACAGTTGAAATTAACTATTCCACAAATGAAAAGGAGTTACTCGCAATTGTGCGTGGTATTCGTAAATTTACCTTGTTTTTACTACCAAAAGAATTTGTAGTAGAAACTGATAATACCCAAGTTAAAGGTCTTATATTTAACAAATTGCCACAGGAACCACAATACAGAAGGTTGCAAAGATGGCAAGCAATATTAAGTTTTTACAATTTTAAAGTTAATCATATAAAAAGATCTGACAATTATCTTGCTGATCATTTAAGCAGACATCCAGAACATGGATAAAGATTTAGTTACTCAGATGAATGCAATACTGGACAAGATGGCAGAAGTCCATCAAAAACAGAACAATCTCCGAAAGGAATTTACAGATTTTAAAGAAACCGTGAAAAAGGTCGTTATTGGTTTTGAAACAAAAATTCAAGCTGTCAATAATGAATGTGAATCATTATTTGATGACGTAGATGGCTTTGCACAAAGCTTCAACGCTTTTGCAACAAGCTTCAACGCTTTTGTACATGAATTTTGGACTTCTACCAACTCTCCAGTACTAGTGTGATTATCCCGCTAATAATTATTTTAAATCGAAATCGAAATCGAAACCATAATCTTAATCTTTTATACAAGTGAAACCTTCAACACAGCTGAAATTAACTATTCCACAAACGAGAAAAATATTATACCAACTCTAAAAATTAAAATCATTACACCAAATAATTTTAGATAAATATTTTAGTTCACCTTAAAATTTAATATAACATAGCATAGATTTGGTAATATGCAAATAATAATAATTATTTTTAGTATCAGAGCAAGGTATAAATGAAAACACTATCCACAATGTTCATAGACTTCATACACTTAGTGATGATGATGAAGATGAAAGAATAGTTCCAGGATTCGTAGATCCTAGAGGACATAAAGTAAGATTAACTCGTAATCAAGTAAATCAATTAATTGATAGTTAGCGTCTACATCAAGAAGCTAGTATATTAGACGAAATACAATCAGATTAACTATGAAACGAAATTTGTATACTAGGGTTTGTAAAATCTAGAAATAAAAGATATAAATGATCTTGATAATTTAAATAAAAAACTCAAAGTTTTTAAAAATAAAATAAATTCTAAGCCAGAAAGCATAGAAGATCGATTAAACATAATAAAAACAAATGAACAAGAAAGAATGATATTTACTATATCTAGTAAATCAAAAAATAAAAAATGAATAAAAATCAATCAACATTTATTAGCCAAAGTAATCAAGATAAAATAAATAATTTTATAAAAGCAATGAATGATTTAACAATAGATGATAGTAGTGATCTATCATCTTTTAAAGGAAAACTCACGATATTGAAAAAACAATTTGAATCAAGAAAACTAGATATAGAAACACTAATGAAAATCAATATGATAAATGGAATATTAAAAGCTACGGCAAAAGAAACATATTGGTATTATAACATGAATATAAAAAGAAAAATAGAGGAAGAACCTTCAAGTTCAAAAAAACCTAAAAATGGATAATTTAAATAAACATAATAAATAAACAGTTATAAACTGTGTCAAAAACCATATAGAAGAAAAAATAAATAAAAACTATAAATATATTTCAGAAAAATGAATAGGATCTTCTAGAACAGCCCCATTTTGTACAAAATAAACAAAAATCTAAAGAAAGATATTTACAATTTAAAAGAAGCAGTGAATCCTCAACATAAATTAAATGTCGATTAATTTTAAAAGTATATCGAATGGAAACTCAGACATAAATTCCATAACTGAACCCGAATAGGTAGTAATGTGGTTTGTATTTGGCATAACAATTTCACGTACTATATGAAATATATATGACCAGTTATATGAGTAACGTTATTGAACAAATAAACGAGAAAGTAGATAGAATAATTCAAAAGCTTGATGAGTTAGAAAAAAGACTCATAAATATAGAAATAACAACAAATGTTGTAGAAAGAGAAATGAAAAATAAGCATAAATCCTCAAAATGACAAAAGGCATTAATAAAGATTGAGAAATGAGGAACCTCTCATTGTTGAAAACATAAGCTACCAGAAAGGAAGCTTTGACGAATGGATATACAATAATCAATTACCTAAGATAAGGTTAGAATTAGAAGAAAGAAATAAATTGACGAAAAGAGAATCTCTCTTTAAAAAAGAAGAAAAAAGAACAACTCATAGAAGAAAAATCAAAATCTGATGGAGAGTCAGATTGAAGAATTAATCTTTGATCTACAAGAATTAGAACTAGAACCTAAGGTTTATGTAGATGAACCAATTGGTCAGACTGGAGGACCAACATAAATTAAATACGAAAGGGATTTTAATGATCCAGGAGCTAGTACATCTAGAAATCCAAGGAGATCCAGAGGATCAATCAATCAACAGGCAATGCCTGGTATTGTGAATAAAAATAAAACTTCTAAAGGTGAAAATTAAGCAAATCAATTTATACCTGGAAATTCAGATGAACAACCAATACCTCCTAACGATGTATACTTAAACCACGATTGTGAAATTGATACAAAAGAAACCTTAACACAATGGCCAAAATCAATGGAATATTTCTTTGTATTCTTTGCAAATGATGAAGAAAGTGAAACAAAATATGAAATGACACATTAAACTTTTAAATGGAATGTTAAAAACTGGTGGTATGGAATAATCAATGCCACAAAAAACATGTGTCGTAACAGCATTTGACAGAAGTGTAGGCGATGGTATAGATACAATGACAGCCTATATCTGTAGTGAATTTTTAGGAATAGATTTAATACTAGATTATGAAGCTCAAAGGCAAAAGGAAAAATTAAAAGCCAAAATGGCAATTCAAAAGTTAAGTATTTGTAAAATGTGTTTTGTAAATGAATACACATGTGAATTTCAAAAATACTATTATGAATATTCTACTAGTAATGAATAGCTAGAACCCATAAGGGATCTGTATTTTATGAAACTACCAAATCCTTGGAATACTTATTTCATGAAAGAATATCAAAAATATATAAATGAAAATCCCAATACTCCTAACACACTTGGAAGTAGAATAAAATTCTTAAAAGAAAGGTTAGAAGACCTTTGTTATCAAATAAAACTTTTGAATAAAAGTAGAAAAACAAGTTTAGCCTTGTGTTGTGATAAAACTAATATGCCCACGCAATGTGGATGTAATTATCGCGAATATTCGCAAAGAAAAAGAAGAAAATTAAAGATTAAGAAAATTAAAAAATATAAAAGATTTAAAAAACATAAAGCTAAACCGCATAAAAAAATATTTTAAAAGAACATCAAAAAAATAAATCTAAATGAAAAAAATAAGAAAAAGGAAATAAAAAACCTAAATCCAGATGTGAATGCTGGAATTGTAGAGAGATTGGTCACTTAAGTTATGAATGTGACAAAAAAAAATTTAGAATCTTATATGAAGATTATGAACAAATTCAATCAGAAATATTTGAAATATATTCGAACACATCTAGCGAAAATGAATAAAGAAATCTTAAATGAAGAGATTTTAGGCAGTACAGAGATTGAAGAAAATTCTGAGGAATATTTAATGTGTGCAACTTTTGATAATAAAAAACAAGCAAAAATTGAAAAATTAGAATTAAATCTAAAACACCCATCTAATTTAATGATGAAACTAAGAGGAATGTATTTAAGATAAAGAATTGTTGTACATGAATATCAAGAATTAGAGAGAAGCGTAGACATCACGCACACAAAGGGAAACATAAAATTAAATTTGCTTACACAAACAAGCATTAACGAAATATTAAGAAAAATACCACCCATGAAGAGAGAAAAAAATTAAATATGTCTATCTAGCTGGTATTCAAATACTGTTTAAATCATTATTCAAAGAAGGAATAGATAGTCCAATTGTTATTAGTCTATTCGATGAAAGATTTTACAATGTCAATGATGCCCATTTAGGAACTGTTGAATGCAACTTAGCCTATAAAAAAGTTATTATTTACATGTTATCGTAAATATTGTATGGACATTAAAGATAAAAACTTAAATGATGTCTTAAGTCTTCATTTTGAACTATTAAAAGACAAATTCATAAAACCAGGAAACAAAGTTATGAGTGTTTACTACTTGGCTTTATTTTCCTTAAGTAATACAAACTATGGTAAAACTTATTCAAGTAAACCGTTTATCGAAATTTCTGATGAATGCTCTAAAATAAGTAATATAAGAGAACCTCTTTTACAATAAATCAGTATACCTGATAATTATAAAATAAAATTTAGAAAAGTCCCCAATCTAAAGAAGGAAACTCTTCTTATGAAGAAACGACACCTATAAAATATAAAAATAATGAACTTATAGTATCAAGAGGAAGACATAGTTTTGATACATTAAGAAAATATAAAACAACAACTTCAAGATTCTCTACTTTCAGGAGAAGTATAAGCTATATAGATGTTAAAAAACATGCACCGACTCTTCATATAAATGGTGAATACTTTAATGTAATAGAAGGAGTCAAATGTCCCTATATATTAATAGACACAGGAGCAAGTAATTAGCATATAGTAAAAGATAAAAATTTTAATCTAAAAACTGAATCAGTAGAACCTTATGAATATAAAAATTTTGATGGAACAAACTTCAAATGTGATCAAATAGCCGTTGTTCCAATAATATTAGAAGGTCATGAAATAGCAGTACCTGCTATATGGATAGTGAAATGGAAAGATGATGTTGAATTAATAGTAGTAGCACACACAAAAGAATGGATTTGGGTTGTCCTAGTCTTTAGGAGTTCAGTAGTTTGTTTTAATTTATTTCATAGCAAATAGGAGTTTTGTTGATGCAGGTTGGGTAGTGCCTATTTTCATGTTGCTTTCAGTTATGTATTTGCCTAAAATACAGAAAAGTTTATCCTTTGTTTTATTAGTTTATCCTCTATTTTTCATCAGTGGTATCAGAGCCAGAGAGAGTGAGATAGAGTACAGCAGCAACTTCAAAACTATTTCACCTAGTCTTTTTTTTTTGCAGCACCAGTAGCAGGGAACGGTGGCCTCTGAAACTTTTGTGCAGCCGTCCATTCCACGTTTTGATGGTCATTATGATCATTGGAGCATGTTGATCGAGATCTTTCTCAGATCTAAGGAGTATTGGCATGTCGTCTCTGAAGGAATTACGACACCAATAGATAGTGCGATAATGACACAAGCACAAAGAACGGAGCTAGAAGGGCAGCGGTTGAAAGATCTCAATGCAAAGAATTATTTTTTCCAAGCAATAGATCGCTCAATCTTGGAAACCATTCTTTGCAAAGACACTTCGAAACATATTTGAGATTCCATGAAAAAGAAGTACCAAGGTTCTGCAAGGGCAAAGCGGCAGCAGCTTCAAGCACTTCGCATGGAGTTCGAAACTCTTCGAATGAGATCAAGAGAATCAGTTACAGATTATTTCTCTCGAACAATGGCGATCGTAAACAAGATGCGGATCCATGGGGACAAGACAGAGGATGTGACCATAGTAGAAAAGATTCTTCGATCCATGACACCAAAATTTAATTTTATTGTTTGCTCCATAGAAGAATCTAATGATATTGATGAACTTTCAATTGATGAATTACAAAGTTCTTTGCTGGTTCATGAGCGTAAATTTACCCAACAGGAGAAAGAGGAGCAAGCTTTAAAGACCTCAACAGAAAATCACTCGGTGATACGAGGAGACAGAGGAAGAGGTAGAAGTCGAGGAAGAGGCAGAGGAAACTATGATCGTGGCAGAGGCAGAGGAAACTATGATCGTGGAAATCAACACCAACACCAAGAACAAGACAACCAATTTCAAGGAAGAGGACGGGGTGGCAACTACTCAACTACATATAAATCGAGGTCAGCAGACAAATCCAATGTGGAGTGCTACAGATGTCATAGGTACGGTCACTACAAGTCTGAATGCCGAACTAATATGAATAAACAAGGTGAAGAAAGAACTAATTTTGCAGAAAATGAAGAAGATGTGTCTCTTTTGATGGCTTGTCATGCGAATCAAGGCTCCCACCAGAACTTGTGGTATATAGATAATGGCTTCAGCAATCATATGTGTGGGGACAAGTCAACGTTCTCAGATTTGGATGTAACATTTCGCAACTCTGTAACTTTTGGGGACAACTCCAAAGTTTCTGTCATGGGCAAATGAAATGTACGAATTCACTCCAAAGAAAAATCTGATCAGATTATTTCTAATGTCTTCTTAGTGTTGGTCAGCTTCAAGAGAAGGGATACAAGATTTTTATTAAAGATGGAGTTTGTCGCATCCAAGATGATAAATTAGGCTTAATTGCTCAAGTCAACATGACTACAAATCGGATGTTCCCACTGTATCTAGACAACACTACTCCAAACTGTTTCTCTGCAAAATTGATGGATGAGGGATGGTTGTGGCACTTTCGCTACGGACATCTGAATTTTGGTGGTCTAAAGACGCTACAACAGAAGAACATGGTGACATGACTTCCTCAAATTACAGTATCTTCTCAAGTTTGTGAAGAATGTGTTGTTAGCAAACAACACCGTAATCAATTCCCACAAGGAAAATCTTGGAGAGCGAAGAAAGGATTGGAGCTTGTTCATTCCGACATTTGTGGGCCAATAACACCACATTCTAATGGAGGTAAAAGATATATAATTACTTTCATCGATGATTGTAGTCGTAAGATATGGGTTTATTTTTTGCAAGAAAAAACTGAAGCATTTGTAGCTTTTAAAAGCTATAAAGCACTTGTTGAGAAAGAAGTTGGCAACCCAATAAAAATTCTTCGCACAGATCGTGGTGGAGAATATAACTCACATGAATTTGCAAATTTTTGTGAGAACCATGGAATCAAGAGACAACTTACTGCGCTTATACACCCAAACAGAATGGTGTATGCGAGAGGAAGAATTGCACTATTATGAATATGGTGCGAAGCCTTCTGACAACAAGTGGCATTCCAAAAAGTTTCTGGCCTGAAGCAGTTAAGTGGAGCATTCATATATTGAACAAAAGTCCTACATTTGCTGTTCAAAATATGACATCAGAGGAAGCATGGAGCGGAAGGAAACCTGCTGTAGATCATTTCCGAATTTTTGGGTGTATTGCCTATGCCCATATTCCAGATAAAAAGAGGAAGAAGCTAGATGACAAGAGAGAAAAATATATTTTTCTTGGTGTTAGTGATAAGTCAAAAGCTTATAAACTATACAATCCTAGCACCATGAAAATTGTCATCAGCCGTGATGTGGTATTTGATGAAGAAGTCACTTGGTCATGGAATCAAAATGGTGTTAAAGAAAGCATTCCAGCAGATTTTGATGATGAAGAGAAAAAGGCATCAACCTATGGAAAATGAGCAAGAAGAGGAAGTCACTCAAAATGTTCCAATAGTTGATCAAAACCCACTTGCAGTTGAATCACAAAGGTCTCAACGTGTTCGAAGAAGACCAACATGGATGCATGATTATGAGGTAACTGGAATTGATCAATCTGAAGACCCGCTCACCCACTTTGCTCTGTTTTCAGATTGTGATCCTACCAGTTTTGAAGTGGCTGTCACAGAACCAAAATGGAGAAAGACTATGGATGCTGAAATTACAGCCATTGAAAGAAATGATACATGGGAGCTATGTGATCTTCCAAATGGGAAGAAGACTATTGGCGTAAAGTGGGTTTACAAGACAAAGTTGAAGGAGAATAGTGAGATTGAAAAGCAAAAAACACGCTTGGTAGCTAAGGGTTACAAACATGAATTTGGTGTTGATTATAAAGAAGTCTTTGCCCCGGTTGCAAGGCATGATACAATCAGGTTGGTGATTGCTATGGCAGCTCAAAACTCATGGCCTATCTTCCAGTTGGATGTGAAATCAGCATTCCTCCATGGAGATTTGAAAGAAGATGTATTTATCGATCAACCTCGTAGTTATGAAAAACTTGGTAATGAGCATAAAGTGTATAAGTTAAAGAAAGTTCTGTATGGATTAAAACAAGCTCCACGGGCTTGGTATAACCGTATAGAAACTTATTTTTTGAAGGAAAGATTTCAAAAATGTCCTTATGAATATACATTTTTTATAAAAATTGAAGATGGAGGAAATATGCTCATTGTTTGCTTGTATGTGGATGATCTAATCTATACTGGAAGTAATACAACCATGTTTGAAAGCTTTAAGAAATCCATGATGGCTGAATTTGAAATGTCTGATCTTGGCATGATGCATTACTTCTTGGCATAGAAGTGTTGCAGTCCTCTGCTGGCATTCTTATTTCTCAAAGAAGTATGTGGGAGAAATCTTGGACAAGTTTCAGATGAAGGATTGTAATCTTGTGAATACACCATCTGAGTTTGGTTTGAAGCTAAACAATGACGATGAAGGAAACAAGGTTAACAGTACTCTTTACAAGCAGATTGTGGGGAGCTTAATGTATTGACTGCAACAAGGCCTAATATAATACATGATGTAAGTGTCATCAGTAGATACATGGAGTGTCCAACAGAGATTCATCTTTTGGCTGCAAAAAGAATTCGTAGGTACTTGCAAGGTATTAAGGAGTTTGGGTTATTCTTTAAAAAAGGAGAAAAATCAGATTTGTTTGGCTTTACAGATAGTGATTATGCAGGAGATTCTGATGATCGAAAAAGCACATCTGGGTATGTTTTCATGTTGGGAACATGAGCTGTTTCATGGTCATCAAAGAAGCAGCCAATCGTCACATTGTCAACCACTGAAGCTGAATTTGTTGCAGCAACAGCTTGTGCCTGTCAAGCTATTTGGCTGAAGAAGATTCTTGAAGAACTACAGTTCAAAGAAGATGGGCCTACTCTTATTTACTGCCACAACAATTCAGCAATAAAGCTCTCAAGGAATCCTGTTCTACATGGTCGAAGCAAGCAAATAGATGTGAAGTATCATTTCTTAAGGGATCTCACGAATGATGGAGTTATTAATTTGGTTTACTGTAGAAGTGAAGATTAGGTGGCTGATATTCTAACAAAACCTCTCAAATTTCCAACATTTCAGAAGCTCAGGGAGTTACTTGGAGTTTGCACTTCAAAGGACTTTATTTGAGGGACGGTTGTGGACAACAGGACCTGGGCGACGCGTTCCTAGGCTCGCGGCCTAGTTTGGGAAGTACTGAATAACATGGAGTCGCCACCCGGTGTGAACCGGGACAAAGATTTAAGGCCGCACTCACCCCTCGCAAGGGGAAACCTCAAACCGTTGGGTTCGGAATGGTCCCTTACTTATGTCACTTGTAATGAAAGGATTCATGTAATAATTTAACTAAGCTTAAATAACACTTATTTCCAAGAGTATCGTGCTTCTAAATTCTCATATGCAAAATAAAACTTATGTGTACATTTTACATATATCTCATATTTAAAATTGCATGCTTAACATATATCAAGATAGCAACGAACATACAACTTTACATATTACATTCAGGAAAACACAAGCACACATATTGACCATACAAGCACACATATTGGCACTCTTCCAAACGATACGTGGAATTGTAGCCCAAGTACAGACCGCACTACCGTCCATTCGGAGTCGGCTACGGAATTTACGTCTGGGTTTCCATCCGATATACCGCAAGAAATAATACTCAAATATTATCATGACATAAGCGTACGAATTGTAATACGTTAACATATTTGCATAAGAAAGATCAATCAATAGGCAATTATGCATGAATATGATAAGACAGACTCAGTTCAGTGGGTGCACGTTCGTGTAGCGTTCGTAAACGCGTTCGAACGGAAATGAAACAGAATGCTCACGTTCGAGTAGCGTTCGTAAACGCGTTCGAACGGAAATGAAACAGAATGCTCACGTTCGAGTAGCGTTTGTTAACGCGTTCGAACGGAAATGAGACCTGATGCATGATAAGGCAAAATGTATGCGCGTTCGAGTTGCGTTCGTGAACGCGTTCGAACGGACACGGACCTGATGCATGAAATAGGATGCAATACATAACAAGAAAATAAAGGGGCGCGGCGAAGCACTGCCGTAAAGGTGACCTTTTGGGGCTCTTGATCTCTCAAAGAGAGGACCTTTAGACCAACATGCTAAGCCCATGCGCATCACATCACACATACAAGACTAGAACCAACCATATCAACCAAGTATGCCCGATTGAACACATCTCACATCCAATCTGAACACACATCAACCGGCGCGGCAAAGCATCGTGGTAAAGGGGCTTTTAGCCCCTCCCCATAGGGGATCTCACATCACACTTACTAAGCCCATGCGCTCGATTGACTTATACATACGAAAATAAAGATAATAATATCAAACTAAGTATGCCCGATTGAACGTATCTTGCGTCCAACCGAACATCAACCGGCGGCGGCGAAGTGCGTGCACGAAGGTGTCACGAAGGTGGCCTTTCGGCTCTTTGTCTCACAAATGGAGGACCTTTGGACTAACTCACTAAGCCCATGCGCTTGGTTGAATCATGCATAACTAACGACATATTGAATTCAAGTAAAGCAAACTAAATAAACAAGAGCAATAACAAAAGAAAGATGGTGCCGTTTACCCAAGCGGTACGTGGAGTTGTGGCCCGAGTACAGATCATATTACCGTCCATTCGGAATCGGCTATGAAATTTACGTCCGGGTTTCCATTCGATATACCGCGAGAGTTGACACATCTCTCATTCATCCAATACCCACAACATACATCATACACACAACAGATATCACAAATACAGAAAATACAATCAAAATAAATGACCAGAAAATAAAATGAGAATAAGTGTGTGAAAGATACCCTCAGGTCTAACTTTTAAGCCGTCTCTCGGACTCACGTTCCACGAAGATCAAGAAGGGGTAAAGCTCCGCAACTTTTCTGGTCCGCTGGTTCAACGTCCTAGCTCACTGCTTCGCTGCTTTGCTTACTGTTCGAACTCCGTTCTGCTCCTATTCGGCTCCTGTTTTGCTGCTCACTGCACGGGCTACCTGTTTCAATGTTTTCAAAGAACTATTCCAAGTTTGTGGGTTCTTAGTGCAACTATATGTGATTATTTTAAGATTATCTATGTAGTTATTATGTTGCTGTTTTAAGGATTGGGCTGCTGTTTTAAGGTAATCTAGGAGGTTGTTTAGCGTGTGTTTTAGGGTGGGTTTTGTGGTGATTTTCGGTGGTGGAGGGCTGCTGTAGGTGGCTGGTTGTCTTGGCTATGGAGGGTGGGGGTGTTCTTGTGGTGGTTTCTTGTTTTATTTTGTGTATGGGTGTTAGTCTTGGGTGTGTAGAGAGAGTCTAGAGAGATTTCGAGAGAGTTTGGGTGTGAATTGTGTGTGTGTCCAGGAGAGGAATGACCTTGGTGAGGGGTTGTTGTTTATAGAGATGGCTAGGGTTTACAAGGGAAGGGATTTTGTTTCCAAATTAGGAGAGATGAGAAAGGCATACACAAGATTGAGGGGGGACAAGATATTTTAAATTAAGAAGTTGTAATATTTAATTTGTGTTGGTTTAGGAATACAAATATTTTATATTGGTAAACTATTAGAGATTAGGAAGTCAAATATATGATTGGCTTTTAATTGGTTATGATGATTTTAATTAGTATGTGATTTGTTAAAGTTGGTAATTGTTTATTTTAATTGGTAAATGGTTAAATGTTTTATTTTAATGTTTAATATTAATTTAATATTTTATTTAATTTGGGATGTGTTTTATGGGCTTGGGGAGCTAAATGGGCTGGATGTGAGGCTAGCAGCAAAAACCAGAATTACCGACACCGTTCGAACGCTCTCTAACGCGACACGAACGAACGCCCCGCAATTGTTTCCCGTCGAACGATACGAAGTAACGAACGCAGCACTAACGAAGACAGTGAGCTTGTTTGTTCTGAATTTCCCCTTCCGATATCCGTTTCCCGCGGCTTCCGTGACTCAAAAGGTAGTTGTCTCCAAATAAGACTCCTCATCGGGTTATGTGTAAAAATGCAGTGCCTACAGTCGCCCCCACTTTGATGGGACTTGTGTGTAAGTGGTCAACAGTGACAATCCTATCAAAGTTATGCAATGCATTTCTACTTACCTGGCTCGCCAGCTGTCACTTGACTTACCATGTGTTGAGTTGCGTTGATTTGGTGGTGAGGTGCCGCGACCCCTGGTTCATTCCTGAAGTGAGCTGAGGGTCTTGTTCCCATTTTGAGCTGAGGTCTTGTTCCCTGAATTGTTGAGTGTTGGGTTTTGTTCCCGTGGGTCTTATCCCATTTGAGCTGAGGGTCTTGTTCCCTGAATTGTTGAGTATTGGTTTTGTTCCCGTGGGTCTTGTTCCCATTTTGAGCCGAGGGTCTTGTTCCATGATTTGTTGAGTGTTGGTTTTGTTCCGTGGGTCTTGTTCCCATTTTGAGCTGAGGGTCTTGTTCCCTGAATTGTTGAGTGTTGGGTTTTGTTCCCGTGGGTCTTGTTCCCATTTTGAGCTGAGGGTCTTGTTCCCTGATTTGTTGAGTGTTGGGTTTTGTTCCCGTGGGTCTTGTTCCCATTTTGAGCTGAGGGTCTTGTTCCCTGAATTGTTGAGTGTTGGTTTTTGTTCCCGTGGGTCTTGTTCCCATTTTGAGCTGAGGGTCTTGTTCCCTGAATTGTTGAGTGTTGGGTTTTGTTCCCGTGGGTCTTGTTCCCATTTTGAGCTGAGGGTCTTGTTCCCTGAATTGTTGAGTGTTGGGTTTTGTTCCCGTGGGTCTTGTTCCCATTTTGAGCTGAGGGTCTTGTTCCCTGAATTGTTGAGTGTTGGGTTTTGTTCCCGTGGGTCTTGTTCCCATTTTGAGCTGAGGGTCTTGTTCCCTGAATTGTTGAGTGTTGGGTTTTGTTCCCGTGGGTCTTGTTCCCATTTTGAGCTGAGGGTCTTGTTACTGAATGTTGAGTGTTGGGTTTTGTTCCCGTGGGTTTTGTTCCCATTTTGAGCTGAGGGTCTTGTTCCCCGAATTGTTGAGTGGTGGGTTTTGTTCCCGTGGGTCTTGTTCCCATTTGAGCAGGGTCTTGTTCCCTGAATTGTTGAGTGTGGGTTTTGTTCCGAACAGCGCAGTACGTGGGCCTCGCCCAGACTGATACAGTGCTGTTGCTGTTTCTGATTGGCTTGTCTTTGCCACTTTCTCTCTTCTGCTTCAAAACCTGTGAATACAAAACCCAAACAAACACAAAAGAATGCAAAGTATGTTACGTGTATGCATGCATGCATAAGTTTCTTATCCCGTTAGGTTAGGTCTTCTGCCATTCTCTTGGTGACTGCTCGGTTTTTCTCCATCGGGTAAAATATTGCTTCATTTTTTCCATATTGATCGGCTTGGTGAACTCATTCCCTTCTGACAGTCTCATTGCCCCATTTCCCTATGGCTATCTCATCTTTTATGTTGAGGATTCCCCGAGTTCTAAATATCGCTGAGTATCATAGTACTAAGTTTTAATGATTTTCTCAAATATACTCATGTTGCAGAAGAGATTCAGCGAAATGAACGTCTTTATTATCATAAAAAAGATTCGAACAAGTAGACAAAACCAATGTCTTTATTAAAAATGCAGGATCAAATAAACTAGGAGGAACAACTTCATCATTCGCAGCATTGCCTTCTCCTTGACCTATGGTCCTTCGTTGTCATCCATGTAATAAGCTTGGTGGTGGAGGGTTTTGAGGACAAAGGTTTCGGGTAGGCCAGAGTTGATCATGTAGGTGGGTGGTGGAACAAAGTGGTAGTTTGGTAGAGGGTTTCTGTGTGTGTCAGGTTGTTCTTTCTGGGTCGGGTCGGTATTTTGTGAGCATCGATGAGGTTTTGGATTTCATGCCTAAGGCGGGGGCAGTTGTCAGTGTCATGACCTTTTTGCTGGTGGAAGTGGCAATATTGGCTCAGGTCGAAGTAGTGTGGCACAGGGTTTGGGATTGGTCTAGGGTCTAAAGGCTTCAGGAGTCCTTGTCCTTTCAACTTCTCAAGCACCCTTGATATAGGTCTACCAAGATTGGAGAACCGCCTATTTCTGACGGTAGCGACCTCTTCCGTAGTGGGCTTGGTCTCAAAATGCCCTCCAAAAGTTCTTTTATTCTGGCCATAAAATTTTTGTTTTCAGCCTCCTCTTCTTCAATATCCATAACAGTCTCTCTCAACTGTCGGAAATCCACAATCATGGAGGTCATTCTCCTCAGCTTGCCATAAATTGAGGGCTTAGTACCCTTGATGATCATTTTGATCTGGTCTTTTCTGAGGGCGGGTCTGCATCTTCAGAAGCTGGCTCCTCCAGCGGTCCACATACCTTTGAAGCTCTCCTCCGGCTTCTGCTTAGTGTTCTCCAAATCTCGGAGTGACAAATCAATCTCCAAGTCTGTAACATACTGCTTCAGAAAAGCATCAGCTAGTTCCTTCCAATCTTCCTTAACCTTCTTCTCAAGGCTATGATACCAAACCACAGGTGCCCCCTCGAGTGACATCCCAAACATCTTTTGGACTTGGCGCTGAGACAGGCCAACTGAACTCATAACAGACACATACTGACGGAGATGCACCCTTGGATCTCCATTCCCATTGAACTTAGCCAAATCCGGCATCTTAAACTGCGCTGGCAACTGCTCCTCGAACTTCATTGTCTCATAGTCTAGCAAATCTTCATTCTTACCCTCATCTTGCGGTAACGGATTCAACCTGCTCCCTGAGTTTCTGTATCTCGGCCTGAGACCCAATTACTCTGTCTGTTGCATACTCTGCATTATCATCATCAAAAGCGGGTATATCACCCCCCAACCCATTCGGGGGCTCCTCGCGCCTTACATTCTCAGGATCTCCCCCGGCACGGGGCATAGCCATATTAGTCATGGCAGTAGTCAAGGCTTGCAACTGTTCAGTAATCTTGGCGAAGCCATTTTCCAACTGATCTATCCGGGATACCTCAGTATCTGATTCACTCATGTCTGTTCTCGGTATTTTGTGAGTCTTCCCTTTTTCTAACCCAACGGGAATCTATGATGGCTTTCAGAACACAAGGGTTAACATGATGTATGTATGCATGATGTGCATAAGAAATATATAACATATATAAATCAAATAAAATTCTCAAACAAATCGGCCTATTATCATTTTAGAAGCTTTTGGGACAACTGTCATAAGAGTGAACCCGTCCCAGTTTAAATGGCCTAACGAGTTCATGTCTTATGGCAAAGAGCCCAACTAGATCCAAATGATAAAATTCCGAACACAATCATAAAATGGCCCATTGTTATTTAGAAACCTTTTGGCCCAATCGTCATAAGATGTGTTCTTGTTCCAGTTTAAATGGCCCAACAAGCCCATATCCCATGATAAATGGTCCAAATGGATCCAAACAACGATGTTCCCAAACACAAGTCATAAGATGATGCAAACATGACATAATAATTTTTTTTACAAAGTGGCCCATCAACATTTCAGAAGCTTTGGGCCTAATAGTCATAAGGTACAAACTTGCCCCGTTTAAATGGCCCAGCAAGCCCGCATTTCTGACAATAGTCCAACTGCATCCAAATGAGGATGGTCCACAAGCACATATTCAAGGAAATAATTGTTACTTTGGCCACCCGGTCTATGGGTGGGTTAGTAAGAGTATAACAAGGCTCTCACCGGCGAAGGATGGCCCACAACTAGGTCTCCCCACTCAAGGGTTCGAGCAACCAAGTGAGCGCACATTTTTTATACACTAAGGTACGTGCCAATGAGCTATGGTGTGTGCTGACTGTCAAATGGATTTCCCGTTGTAGATCCCCCAGAGTGAAGGTGGAGCGAGGCTCACTTAAATACCACAAGCCTCTTAGGCTCTTATCGCTTGTTGTCAAGAATAAACCGAGTCCTCCAAATTAGTCCATCACAATAGGCTACATAGATGGCTATCTAGGTGCCTTCACAGCAGCTTTTCCTTCTAGAAAGGTAGTGAATGAAGAAGACACCAAACCATTACCTAGCCTAAAAATGCCTTTGATTAAACCCTTACTTTATCCACTATAGACACGGTCAATTAAAACATAAATCCAAACATCACAAGTCAATATTTCGGGGCCAATTCACTTTCCCAGTGGAGTCGCCAGACTGTGGGAACACAGGACTGAGCGACGCCGTTCCTAGGCTCGCGGCCTAGTTTGGGAAGTACTGAATAACATGGAGTCGCCACCCGGTGTGAACCGGGACAAAGATTTAAGGCCGCACTCACCCCTCGCAAGGGGAGACCTCAAACCGTTGGGTTCGGATGGTCCCTTACTTATGTCACTTGTAATGAAGGATTCATGTAATAATTTAACTAATAATTACTAGGCTTAATAACATTATTTCCAAGAGTATCGTGCTTCTAAATTCTCATATGCAAAATAAAACTTATGTGTACATTTTACATATATCTCATATTTAAAATTGCATGCTTAACATATTCAAGATAGCAACGAACATACAACTTTACATATTACATTCAGGAAAACACAAGCACACATATTGACCATACAAGCACACATATTGGCACTCTTCCAAACGATACGTGGAATTGTAGCCCAAGTACAGACCGCACTACCGTCCATTCAGAGTCAGCTACGGAATTTACGTCTGGGTTTCCATCCGATATACCGCAAGAAATAATACTCAAATATTATCATGACATAAGCGTACGAATTGTAATACGTTAACACATTTGCATAAGAAAGATCAATCAATAGGCAATTATGCATGAATATGATAAGACAGACTCAGTTCAGTGGGTGCATGCGTCGTGTAGCGTTCGTAACGCGTTCGAACGAAAAAAATGGAAATGAAACAAATGCTCACGTTCGAGTAGCGTTCGTAAACGCGTTCGAACGGAAATGAAACAGAATGCTCACGTTCGAGTAGCGTTTGTTAACGCGTTCGAACGGAAATGAGACCTGATACATGATAAGGCAAAATGTATGCGCGTTCGAGTTGCGTTCGTGAACGCGTTCGAACGGACACGGACCTGATGCATGAAATAGGATGCAATACATAACAAGAAAATAAAGGGGCGCGGCGAAGCACTGCCGTAAAGGTGACCTTTTGGGGCTCTTGATCTCTCAAAGAGAGGACCTTTAGACCAACATGTGCTAGCCCATGCGCATCACATCACACCAAGACTAGAACCAACCATATCAACCAAGTATGCCCGATTGAACACATCTCACATCCAATCTGAACACACATCAACCGGCGCGGCAATCGTGGTAAAGGGGCTTTTAGCCCCTCCCCATAGGGGATCTCACATCACACTTACTAAGCCCATGCGCTCGATTGACTTATACATACGAAAATAAAGATAATATATCAAACTAAGTATGCCCGATTGAACGTATCTTGCGTCCAACCGAACATACATCAACCGGCGCGGCGAAGTAGTGTCACGAAGGTGGCCTTTTCGGCTCTTTGTCTCACAAATGGAGGACCTTTGACTAACTCACTAAGCCATGCGCTTGGTTGAATCATGCATAACTAACGACATATTGAATTCAAGTAAAGCAAACTAAATAAACAAGAGCAATACAACAAAAGAAAGATGGTGCCGTTTACCCAAGCGGTACGTGGAGTTGTGGCCCGAGTACAGATCATATTACCGTCCATTCGGAATCGGCTATGAAATTTACGTCCGGGTTTCCATTCGATATACCGCGAGAGTTGACACATCTCTCATTCATCCAATACCCACAACATACATCATACACACAACGATATCACAAATACAGAAAATACAATCAAAATAAATGACCAGAAAATAAAATGAGAATAAGTGTGAAAGATACCCTCAGGTCTAACCTTTTAAGCCGTCTCTCGGACTCACGTTCCACGAAGATCAAAGGGGGGTAAAGCTCCGCAACTTTTCTGGTCCGCTGGTTCAACGTCCTAGCTCACTGCTCTGCTTCGCTGCTTTGCTTACGTTCGAACTCCGTTCTGCTCCTATTCGGCTCCTGTTTTGCTGCTCACTGCACGGGCTACCTGTTTCAATGTTTTCAAAGAACTATTCCAAGTTTGTGTGGGTTCTTAGTGCAACTATATGTGATTTTTTAAGATTATCTATGTAGTTTATTATGTTGCTGTTTTTTAAGGATTTGGGCTGCTGTTTTAAGGTAATCTAGGAGGTTGTTTAGGCGTGTTTTAGGGTGTGTGGTTTTGTGGTGATTTTCGGTGGTGGAGGCTGCTGTAGGTGGCTGTTTCGGCTATGGAGGGTGGTGGCTTGTGTGGTGTTTCTTTGTTTTCTTTTTTGTGTATGTTTTGTTTAGTCTTGGGTGTGTAGAGAGAGTCTAGAGAGAGATTTCGAGAGAGTTTGGGTGTGAATTGTGTTGTGTCCAGGAGAGGAATGGCCTTGGTGAGGGTTGTTTATATAGAAGATGGCTAGGGTTTACAAGGGAAGGGATTTTGTTTCCAATTAGGAGAGATGAGAAAGGCATACACAAGATTGAGGGGGGACAAGATATTTTAAATTAAGAAGTTGTAATATTTAATTTGTGTTGGTTTAGGAATACATATTTTATATTGTTAATATCTTATTAGATTAGGAAGTCAAATATATGATTGGCTTTTAATTGGTTATGATTGATTTTAATTTAGTATGTGATTTGTTAAAGTTGGTAATTGTTTATTTTAATTGGTAAATGGTTTAAATGTTTTATTTTAATGTTTAATATTTAATTTAATATTTATTTATTTAATTTGGGATGTGTTTTATGGGCTTTGGGGAGCTAAATGGGCTGGATGTGAGGCTAGCAGCAAAACCAGAATTACCGACACCGTTCGAACGCTCTCTCGAACGCGACACGAACGCCCGCAATCTGTTTCCCGTTCAAACGAAGTAACGAACGCAGCACTAACGAAGACAGTGAGCTTGTTTGTTCTGAATTTCCCCTTCCGATATCCGTTTCCCGCGGCTTCCGTGACTCAAAAGGTAGTTGTCTCCAAATAAGACTCCTCATCAGGTTTATGTGTAAAAATGCAGTGCCTACAACGGTGCTTCAAAATTTGAGTCTTATTAAACTGATGTACTGATGTTATGATTGGAACATTAAGGGATGGATTGTTGAATAAATTAGTAGCAGCACACATAAGAATGGATTTGGGTTGTCCTAGTCTTTAGGAGTTCAGTAGTTTGTTTTAATTTGTTTCCTAACAAATATGAGTTTTGTTGATGCAGGTTGGGTAGTGCCTATTTTCATTTTGCTTTCAGTTATGTATTTGCCTATTTATAGGTTGTTGATTTATCAATAAAATACAGAAAAGTTTATCCTCTGTTTTTCATCAGAGGAACATATCATGTTCTTTTAGGAAATTCCTTTTAAAGTCTATAGAAGACTATAAAATAACCAAAGAAGGTTTTGAATTTACAGATGATGGAGAAATCATATTATGTCCAAAAGTAAGAGATTAAATGCCTAATGAAATAAAATTTCCACTATCAATGTCTATCCAAATTGGATTTATAGACATTAATGTAACCACTTGTGCTCTCTTAGACACATGATCAGAGATTACATTAGTCAAATCTTTCATTTGGAAATGATGGATTGAAATGGATAAATCCATGACTATACAAGGAATTATTGGAAATTCCAGTATAAAAGATACTTTCATAATCTACCAATACTATTAGGTAGTAAAATTATGTCAATAAAGCGTGTTTACGCTTATGATAATCTCGAAATAGATGTACTTCTTGGAAATGATTTTATTCAGCAGTTTGCTCAGTATGGATAAACGTTGTATATGATTACACTTAAAACCCCATGTGGTCATCTAGTGAAACTTCCTAGAGAATTTAAACCCTTTAGAGTTCAACCAGCCCAGCGTGGTGATGAATTAATATGGATCATATTAGAAATTAAAAATCTTAGTTATAAATGTAAACAAGCTAAAAAAACACATAAATTATTTAGAAGAATCACGTTTGACAATAGAAGAAATGAAAAAGCCAATTGCTGAAAATTATGGAGAAAATCCAATAGAAAAATGGGATGTTCAAAAGTAATATGCCGAAATTATACTAATTAACCCAACAATTCTAATTAGAGTAAAACCCATGATTTAGAACAAAGAAGATAAAGATGAATTTGATAAGCAAATTAATGAATTATTGGAACTTAAATTAATAAAGCCCAGTAAAAGCCCACACAACAGCCCAACCTTTATGGTCAGAAATCATGCTGAAATAGAAAGAGGAAAGGCTCGAATGGTCATAAATTATAAATAATTAAACAAAGCTACAAAATTTGATGGATATTTTATCCCAAATAAAAACGTTCTAATAAACCTAGCTAAAGGAAAAAATTAATATTCAAAGTTTGATTGTAAATCTGGCTTATGGCAGATAAAACTAACAAAAGAATCAGTACCTTTAACGGCACTTAGCACACCAAATGGACACTACGAATGGTTAGTAATGCCCTTTGGATTAAAAAATGCACCACAAATTTATCAAAGGAAAATGGATAAAATTTTATGTAAAGATAATGATCATATGTTGGTTTATGTAGACGATATCATTATCTGTTCTAAAACATATGAAGACCATATTAATCATTTAACAGAATTTTTAACAATATGTAAAAGGAACGGTATAATTCTATCTCAAAAAAATGCAGAAATTAAAAAGAATGAAATATATTTTTTAGGTCTAACCATAAGTTCAAACGGGATAAAACTTCAACCCAATATTTCTGAAAAAATTAAAGAATTCCCTGATGTTTTATTAGATAGAAAAATGATTCAAAAGTTTCTAGGATGTCTAAATTATTCAGAAAGCTTTATTCCAAATTTGACAAAAAAACATGTAATTCTTCAAAAAATTATTAAAGAAAAATAACACAAAAGAATAGACTGTAGAACATACAGAAACCGTCAAAAAACTGAAGGAAGAATGTAAAGAATTACCAAAATTAAGATTACCAGATGAATCTGATAATCTAATTGTTCAAACTGATGCGTCCGATTTATATTGGGCAGCGTTGTTAAAAACATATATCGGAGAAATATACCGATATTCAAGTGAAACTTTTAACTCAGCAGAAATAAATTATTTAACAAATGAAAAGGAGTTACTCGCCATAGTTCGAGGAATAAGAAAATTTACATTGTTCCTTTTACCTAAAAAGTTTATTGTTGAAATCGATAATACTCAGGTTAAATGATTAATTTTCAATAAATTGCCTCAAGACCCCCAATATAGAAGGTTACAAATATGGAAAGTTATATTAAGTTTCTATAATTTTAATGTGATACATATTAAAGGATCTGAAAATTTATTGGCAGATCATTTAAGCAGACATCCAGAACATGGATAAAAATTTGGTCGACCAGATCAATAAAATCTTGGAAAAATTAATCAAGGTACAAGAAAGATAAAGTCTTGTTGAACAAGAATTCAAATATTTTAAAGAAAAGATCTTTAATGATGTTAATGAATTCCAAAAGAAGTTTTCATCAGTTAATGATGAGTACAATGAGCTCTTTGAAGCTGTAGATGATTATGCAGAGGATTTTCAATCTTTTACAAATGAATTCTAGAGTCCACAAGGAACACTTGTTCTGGGTGGATATTCACAAGATCCTTATGAAGATGTTCAAGAAAGTTTGCAGACACAAGCAAACATACAATCTTAATAGCCATGTCAAGCTGTATACACTCAAGGCAACTTGCAGCCACAAACAAGTATAAATAGACATCAGTGCTAACACATGTTCCACCTTCGGATGTAAAAGAAAGTTTAACTAGGGAGATATCCCTTTAACCAGACTATGTCACAAGGCCAAAAACCTTTGTGATATGAGAAGGAAGCAGTCAAAATGAGGCTGATAAACTAAAAAGATTTCAAAAAAGAAAATCAGTTTCTTTTTCAATAGAAAAGCCCCTTGCTCCATGGGAAAATGAGTATTTTGATTTTGTAAAAATGGTTTACGAATTAAAACAAGGAGAAACTTTTTTCCGTTTACAAGACAAGCAAAATATATATCCAAGATTTACTTGTGTTCACAATAGTTCTCCAATTTTTATTAAAAGATTGGAAGAATATGAATTTTTAGATTGACTTTATCCTTCAAATGATTTAAAAGAAATAAAAGAACTTCTAAAAGATTTTCAAAACTCTGTCAGAGAATTTTCTGAAGGTGAAAATATTTATTTACGGTTTTATTCAATCAGTCCAGAATTTGATGGACAAATAGTTTATGAAGCTTTTCATTTAATCACAATAGGTTACGTGACCAACGTATCCTTAAGAGCCTCTAATACAGAATATAAAACTCCTTATTTCAATAAAAGATGGATGCATTACCGAAGAGCTCTCGGAATCTAGGTCATTAGAAACTTGTTATGAGAATTCTATGAAAAAGGTTATCAGACCTACAAACAGGGACAAGGCTGGATGATCATCATGCCTTATGAAGAAGGAAACAGATGTAAGAGAATAGAAGTAAGGCTAATTGAAATCAACATAGATAGATGGCCTAGTTGTCCAGAAACTGTGGTAGAAGTCTGTAGACTATTAAAGCATCAACACCATCAGATGATAGAAAGAAAAAATTGAAAAGACATAGACCATACCACGAAAAGTTGTCTCCATATGTAAAAGGTTGATTGGCAAGGTGGGGAACCACCATTAAAACTACAACAATGTAATCAAAGAAAGATAATAATTATTTTCGGCACCACAATAAGAAGCCACGTATAAAAAAGAATCTTGAAGACTGTCGGCACCATGAGAAGTTGCCACGCATCCACAAAAGATATGAAGAAGGGTCTATATAAGAGAATGCTTTGTGAAGAAGAAGTGTGTGTTGTTTTTGAGTATTCTTAGTTGTTATGAAAAATCTTTAGCAAGCATGTTAAAAAAAATGTTCTAAGAAAATCATAGGGAGTAATGAACTTCCTATAAATCTTTTAGATATATTTATGTAAAATATTTTCATATAAATTGTAACATCCCGGGTATTATAGCGAGTTGCATGAATTTTATTTTCCGCGTGTGAGGACCCCGTCCAAACGCGAAATAAATTTTAGTGTATAATGGGGACTTTTATAGAGAAATTAATTATAAGGCAATAATTATTAATTAAGGGACCAAATTGAAATTTGTCACCAAATACAATAAAACCTAGAAATTTCTACACACACCACACGTATTGTACATATAATACACACACGTGGACATACTCACGACACACACACACGGTTCACAAGTGAAGAAAACAGACAAAATAAAAAGAGAAATGAAGAAGAAAATTCGAGAGAGATAGCAGAGGGAGACCGAGAATGACGAAGAAGAAAGAGAGAAGAAGTGAGTTGAGAGTGAGAAGCTAAGAAAAAGGGGTAGCCGAGAGAGAGGGGGAAACCGAGAGTAAGAACAGAATCAGTACGTGAAGAAGGCAAAAGAGAAAGAAAGAAAGAAGAATCAAGGGAGAGAAATAGGCCGAAAGGGAAAGGAGAGACCGAGAAAAGTAAGTACACTATGTCTTCATTGGGTTCGATTTAATTTTGTCAATTGGATTTGGATTGAAATTTAAAGATTGATAATAACCCTAGATTTTGGGGATTTATGTTGTTAGGGCATAAGTCTACTAATTGGTTAATTTTGGAATAATAATAATAAATAAAGAGTGAAATTTGTATGTATTTGGGAGATAAAAATCTGAAATTTATATTGAGATTGTGATAGGAGTGTGGTGGCAGTGGTGAATTGAAGCAATGATAGTGGTGACAGTAAAGGTAATAGAAATAGGTTTAATTTTACTTGAAATTGAATATGATAGAAATAAGTAGTAGATATATTTTAAGGTTAATGCATTTGAAAGTTTAAAATTTTTAAGCTTGGTGTATTAAGGCCTATGGCCGAACATAGGGTCATATGAAATTGGGATTTTGTTAGCTTTGATGATAATACGAACTGTCTGTAGTGTGTATAAGGTATTGATTTGATGTAGGTTGTTAGATTTAACATGATACTATTAGGATGATGTTTTACGTTGTAGATAATATTTAGATAGCGATGTTATGAAGTGTGAATATAACATGAATTAAGACCTAAAATAACAATGACGTTAAGATCCAATTCAAATAATAATATTAGTAAATTTATAGTTTTAGGGTAGCTAAGTACATGTGATGTATAACCCGGTAATGCTTATAGTTTATGAACGTGAACCATAGTATGCAAGTTGTGAGGTCGATAATGGTAATATGGTTGAAATGTTAGTATGTATTAATTTGTGCATGTATGACGATTGCTTGTAAAAAAAAAATAATAATAAGATACACATGTCCTTAACTTATAAGTATGTATGGATAATTGAATATGTGAGTGTATGCATATATGCGTGAATGAAGATGCCTGATAAAGTAAACTACGAAACTGTGTAACATAAGAAGAAGCGTGAATGAATTATGTAGAAATGGATATGAGAGAGAATGAGTACGATAGCATAAATAAGAATATTTATGGAAAGCATGATATGATTGTATATAATGTGACAGCAATGAAGTATAAGCATTATGATATATATATATATATAAGGATATAAGGCTTAGAATTTATATATCATTAAATTGTAGGAATGTATGAATATATGCATGAGCACATAGGACAATATGAAATAAGCATGTAACAAAGAATGGCTAGGGTGAGTAAAAACATAGAAAGGAACATGCATATATACATGTGTTATGATTTTCAAAAATTAAGTTTAAGATAAGAAAGACTCTGAAATTCAAAGTATTTTAAAAAGAAAAGTTTCATATGCTTTTGACAGAAATGTTTTCAGAAAGTGTTTCTTACAGTTTTGAGATTTAAGCATGAGTTTTATATTTTCGGGGCATGAGGGAAAAACTCACCCCAGTATGTAACTTGAGATACAGAGATGGAATGACTGGACGGATAGAGACATGTGCACATGTAGAGGACTAGGGGGACGGCGATACGTAACGCCCCTAGATCCTAGTTTATGAGACAGGATGGCGGCATAGGATCGTGTACCTGATCTCCAGTTCAGAGCTTGGGCGGTAGCATAGATTTGCAACCCCAGTTCTAGTTGTGGCTTGGGGGACGGCGATACGTAACGCCCCAAGACCACTAGTTTCAGGGCAGGTATGGCATGCTTTGGGGGACGGCGATACGTAACGCCCCAATGTCATGGATTTGCATATCTAGCTCTACGGCGTATGGGGGGACGGCGATACGTAACGCCCCTATGCGCCAGTTTTCAGCAGATACCCCAAATACAGTTTACAGTTTTCAGAAAGAGCTTTTCCAGAAAGAGTTTTCAAAGAGTATTTTCTAAAAAGCATAGCATGTTACAGTTTTATATAGTATACACGACGTGCATATGAATTATATAGGTTAGAAATTCATCTGAGATGCATATAGTTAACATTGAAGCATGATATCATGATTACATATATATATTTGTGACTAAAGCCTATGTGTATTATACGTTCACATGGAAGGAACAATTGTTAAGATATTGGCGTATGATCATATGGTTTTATATACATGTTTATATGGCTGATTTTAATCTGTTGGATGTTTAATAGAAAGAAAATATTTTAATAAACCGATTTGATGATATTTCAATGATATCAAAGAAAGATAGTTATAATAAAAGTCAGAATTAGATTAGAAACAAGTATATAGAAAAGTGGGAAGGTATCAGAGTAACACAGCAGAAACGTAGTAGGACTTGACACAGTAGATGGAATTATGGAATTTAATGACTATATTATAAATGTTTAAAGTATAAGTAGAAAACAAGATGTTATTGTGTGTGTGATTCAGGAAAGAAAATTAGTAAAAATGTGGTAACATTTGAACATAGATAAGAGTTTTACAATTAACTCAGAAGTGGTAATTATGTGTGATTACATAGACAGTTTAAGATATTAATGGATTAAGAAATAAACTTTGCATGTGTTTGCCGTTCAAGGAATGAGCATGGTTACTTACTGAGTCTTATGACTCACACCTCAGTAGTGTTTTGAGTTTTGCAGGTTGGTGACCTGATCGGTCAACCACAGTTGTTGGAGCTTGAGGAGTCGGATAGCAGCGTTACAGTCAGCCAGTCACCAGGTCTTGGGAGTGTCTGAGTCAAGTTGAATAAGCGTAGTTGTAAAAGAAATTGAGTTGTATAAGTTTATTATTAAAGTTTTTGTTTATTCGTATTTTCGGGCATGGAGCCCAATTATATTATGTCTTGAGTTGTTTTTGTTAGTGATGTATTGTGTATGGGCCCTATAGGTTGTTTTGAGATGCTGGACATGATCCAGGTTGCATGACTTTTAGCAGAGGTCATGCCGAATTTTCGTCAAGAGTCAGAGGCTTATGGAGACAGGATTAGCCTGTCTCCTGCCGGTAGCATCCTGGCTTAGGCGGGATGTTACAAGATGGTATCAGAGCAGAGGTTATAGAGTGTCGGTGACTGCAGCTGCTGGCTATTCGACTATCTCAGTAAGTATATGTTTTGTTTGGACTATATCGGTCTTTGTTTGATGTTGGTTTCTAGTCTTTGTTTTGTTGTTTGATGATTGGTTTCAGTATGCCCAGAGCAGGATTCGAGGACGAATCCTATATAAGGAGGGGTGAATGTAACATCCCGGGTTATTATAGCGAGTTGCATGAATTTTATTTTCCGCGTGTGAGGACCCCGTCCAAACGCGAAATAAATTTTAGTGTATAATGGGGACTTTTATAGAGAAATTAATTATAAGGCAATAATTATTAATTAAGGGACCAAATTGAAATTTGTCACCAAATACAAATAAAACCTAGAAATTTCTACACACACCACACGTATTGTACATATAATACACACACGTGGGACATACTCACGACACACACACACGGTTCACAAGTGAAGAAAACAGAAAATAAAAAGAGAAATGAAGAAGAAAATTCGAGAGAGATAGCAGAGGGAGACCGAGAATGACGAAGAAGAAAGAGAGAAGAAGTGAGTTGAGAGTGAGAAGCTAAGAAAAAGGGGTAGCCGAGAGAGAGGGGGAAACCGAGAGTAAGAACAGAATCAGTACGTGAAGAAGGCAAAAGAGAAAGAAAGAAAGAAGAATCAAGGGAGAGAAATAGGCCGAAAGGGAAAGGAGAGACCGAGAGAAAAGTAAGTACACTATGTCTTCATTGGGTTCGATTTAATTTTGTCAATTGGATTTGGATTGAAATTTAAAGATTGATAATAACCCTAGATTTTGGGGATTTATGTTGTTAGGGCATAAGTCTACTAATTGGTTATTTTGGAATAATAATAATAAATAAAGAGTGAAATTTGTATGTATTTGGGAGATAAAAATCTGAAATTTATATTGAGATTGTGATAGGAGTGTGGTGGCAGTGGTGAATGAAGAAGCAATGATAGTGGTGACAGTAAGGTAATAGAAATAGGTTTAATTTTACTTGAAATTGAATATGATAGAAATAAGTAGTAGATATATTTTAAGGTTAATGCATTTGAAAGTTTAAAATTTTTAAGCTTGGTGTATTAAGGCCTATGGCCGAACATAGGGTCATATGAAATTGGGATTTTGTTAGCTTTGATGATAATACGAACTGTCTGTAGTGTGTATAAGGTATTGATTTGATGTAGGTTGTTAGATTTAACATGATACTATTAGGATGATGTTTTACGTTGTAGATAATATTTAGATAGCGATGTTATGAAGTGTGAATATAACATGAATTAAGACCTAAAATAACAATGACGTTAAGATCCAATTCAAATAATAATATTAGTAAATTTATAGTTTTAGGGTAGCTAAGTACATGGGATGTATAACCGGTAATGGTTAATGCTTATAGTTTATGAACGTGAACCATAGTATGCAAGTTGTGAGGTCGATAATGGTAATATGGTTGAAATGTTAGTATGTATTAATTTGTGCATGTATGACGATTGCTTGTAAAAAAAAAATAATAATAAGATACACATGTCCTTAACTTATAAGTATGTATGGATAATTGAATATGTGAGTGTATGCATATATGCGTGAATGAAGATGCCTGATAAAGTAAACTACGAAACTGTGTAACATAAGAAGAAGCGTGAATGAATTATGTAGAAATGGATATGAGAGAGAATGAGTACGATAGCATAAATAAGAATATTTATGGAAAGCATGATATGATTGTATATAATGTGACAGCAATGAAGTATAAGCATTATGATATATATATATATATAAGGATATAAGGCTTAGAATTTATATATCATTAAATTGTAGGAATGTATGAATATATGCATGAGCACATAGGACAATATGAAATAAGCATGTAACAAAGAATGGCTAGGGTGAGTAAAAACATAGAAAGGAACATGCATATATACATGTGTTATGATTTTCAAAAATTAAGTTTAAGATAAGAAAGACTCTGAAATTCAAAGTATTTTAAAAAGAAAAGTTTCATATGCTTTTGACAGAAATGTTTTCAGAAAGTGTTTCTTACAGTTTTGAGATTTAAGCATGAGTTTTATATTTTCGGGGCATGAGGGAAAAACTCACCCCAGTATGTAACTTGAGATACAGAGATGGAATTGACGGATAGAGACATGTGCACATGTAGAGGACTAGGGGGACGGCGATACGTAACGCCCCTAGATCCTAGTTTATGAGACAGGATGGCGGCATAGGATCGTGTACCTGATCTCCAGTTCAGAGCTTGGGCGGTAGCATAGATTTGCAACCCCAGTTCTAGTTGTGGCTTGGGGGACGGCGATACGTAACGCCCCAAGACCACTAGTTTCAGGGCAGGTATGGCATGCTTTGGGGGACGGCGATACGTAACGCCCCAATGTCATGGATTTGCATATCTAGCTCTACGGCGTATGGGGGGACGGCGATACGTAACGCCCCTATGCGCCAGTTTTCAGCAGATACCCCAAATACAGTTTACAGTTTTCAGAAAGAGCTTTTCCAGAAAGAGTTTTCAAAGAGTATTTTCTAAAAAGCATAGCATGTTACAGTTTTATATAGTATACACGACGTGCATATGAATTATATAGGTTAGAAATTCATCTGAGATGCATATAGTTAACATTGAAGCATGATATCATGATTACATATATATATTGTGACTAAAGCCTATGTGTATTATACGTTCACATGGAAGGAACAATTGTTAAGATATTGGCGTATGATCATATGGTTTTATATACATGTTTATATGGCTGATTTTAATCTGTTGGATGTTTAATAGAAAGAATATTTTAATAAACCGATTTGATGATATTTCAATGATATCAAAGAAAGATAGTTATAATAAAAGTCAGAATTAGATTAGAAACAAGTATATAGAAAAGTAGGAAGGTATCAGAGTAACACAGCAGAAACGTAGTAGGACTTGACACAGTAGATGGAATTATGGAATTTAATGACTATATTATAAATGTTTAAAGTATAAGTAGAAAACAAGATGTTATTGTGTGTGTGATTCAGGAAAGAAAATTAGTAAAAATGTGGTAACATTTGAACATAGATAAGAGTTTTACAATTAACTCAGAAGTGGTAATTATGTGTGATTACATAGACAGTTTAAGATATTAATGGATTAAGAAATAAACTTTGCATGTGTTTGCCGTTCAAGGATGAGCATGGTTACTTACTGAGTCTTATGACTCACACCTCAGTAGTGTTTTGAGTTTTGCAGGTTGGTGACCTGATCGGTCAACCACAGTTGTTGGAGCTTGAGGAGTCGGATAGCAGCGTTACAGTCAGCCAGTCACCAGGTCTTGGGAGTGTCTGAGTCAAGTTGAATAAGCGTAGTTGTAAAAGAAATTGAGTTGTATAAGTTTATTATTAAAGTTTTTGTTTATTCGTATTTTCGGGCATGGAGCCCAATTATATTATGTCTTGAGTTGTTTTTGTTAGTGATGTATTGTGTATGGGCCCTATAGGTTGTTTTGAGATGCTGGACATGATCCAGGTTGCATGACTTTTAGCAGAGGTCATGCCGAATTTTCGTCAAGAGTCAGAGGCTTATGGAGACAGGATTAGCCTGTCTCCTGCCGGTAGCATCCTGGCTTAGGCGGGATGTTACATAAATAAAAGTAATCTTTTCTTACTCCTATTCTGAGTTGAGAGTTATTCTAACACCGGACGCTATATTGCTTACAATGAGTCGCCGTGCCAATTAGGACTGAAGTCGCTGAGGCGTGGAAGCCATTAGACGTTGTCCGTCGTGTGGCATACAGACAAAGGTTACTGCAAATGGGTGAATGGTAGCAGAGTGCGCTTAACAAGGAAAACGAGGTAAGGCCGAAAGATTATTTTTATACCTTATGAATTTATTTTACTATAATATGATCTATTGATTTAAGGAAAATTCAGGAAAGCTAATTTCTCAAAATGATGATTATTTGTGTGGAAGTTAATATCTTTGGTATTTTATGCATAAAAATGAGATTAGATTTAAATATTTTATGTGAAAAAATCAAAATCGGATAAAATTATATTTATAAAAACATGCTCAAGAAGTTATAAATATTTTAACTTCTATAAGAGGGTGATCATGCTAATAAGTAATTACAAACTCGCAAGTTTAAAAATATTATATCAACTCTAAAAATTAAATCATTACACCAAATAATTTTAGATAAATATTTTATTTCACCTTAAAATTTTAATAGAACATAGCATATTTTTGGTAATATGCAAATAATTATTATTATATGAAGGTAAGTTTCTTAAGAATGGACCAAAAAATATAACTTATTATAATATAAAGTTTATTCATATTTATAACTAGCCCAAGTTTGGACCAAGATTGTTATTATTATATAGTATATTATGTAATTATTAATCAAACTAATATTAACTACTATATATAAATTAAATAATTGGACTATCCAATTATTATATGGATTCCTCTGGTGCAAGAAGCTAATATGAGACCAAATGGACCTGTATCTCTGAGTTATAATAATATCAAGATATTGATTAAAAAATTTAATCAAATATTCAGAATTATTAACTTTAGGTTATTCCACTAAAAACATAAAGCTGCACTTTCGTCATTGCATATATTTAATTTAAACTGAGCTTAATTGGTATCTATCGATATAATCATTACATATAAATTGACCATCCACGGGTATCTTATAATTAGAGTTGGGTCATAATATTCGTTATAACCTTATAATTATTTTTATACCATAAGTACCATTGATTCTCTAATTAATAATTTATTTATAACTATTATGAATTTTATATTTCTATTTGTAATAGAAATATTCGAGCACTCTAATTGCTCAAGTACTATACAAACTTTTAAGGAAGATATTCATTTACTTCTCGCAAGAAGGAGTGCACTCTAAATTTATGAAAACGTCTCGAGTTATACACCAAATCATGTCCTCAAAGTAGGTAATTATTTATCGAGATTGCTACACCGACCTCACCTTTGTAAATTAAATGACATAGTCTGTCATGGACAAATTCGTAGTAGACTCAAGATTCATATCAATCTTCATAAGATCATCTATTAGATTGATATGAATTTAGTTGTTTAACGAATATTAAAATAAATTCATTTTTGTCTTGATCTAGCCCTATATGATCACATCATATAAGGTGTATTCACATGAACGATCCCGAATCAAAATCGTCATATAATTATGGAATGGACCGCAACTGTAAATAAACCACAAACAGAGTGTCTGTATTTATTTATTTTATACGGACTATTTTGGATTACTAATTTCATACTTAAATCCTCTTGTGTACAATACTTATACACTAAATATGAAAGTACATTAGTAACCAGTGACATAGATGATAATTTATGATATGCGAATTAAAAATAAACACTTTAATCAATGATTTTTTCATCGTTTATTATTTAAAATAAATTCTGATTACTTATTAGATGATGATTTAGGACATACATATTAATAACATATTTTATTGTTTACTTTATAAATATATACTTTATTATTTACATTAAAATATGCACGTTTATATTTATAATGTTTGATTATAAACGGTGGGATCTTATTAAAATTGTTAAACTCGGAGTAAAATTGAGAGCCAATATATTTTTGTTAAGTTGAAAGGATACCGTAAAGCTTTTATTTGATTGTGTTTTATAGGCATTACAATGAACAAATTTCCCAACAATTAAGTAACAAATCATAAAATATGCAACAACCGATAAAACCATCAACAAACAGATCATAAAATCCCAGGAGACTAGGACACACAAACTACCAATTATTAACAATCATTCCCTTAAAATGAATATTTATTTGCAAACAAAAAATTATTCAATTTATTTATTTTTAGAAGTCATGCAGTGCCATACTTTATTTATTTTTAGAAGCCATTCAGTGTCATATTGCTTTTCAAAATTGGTCTTCCAACAAGCAAACTCCTAGCAACTTCCGCAATTTCAAAAACGTGGCCAGTTTGAGGGACTTTGTAAAAATATTAGCGAGCTCATCTTCAACTCTGTAGAAAAACATATTTGATTGTACCATCATTTATAAGGCCTCTAAGGAAATGGTACCTTACATCTATATGCTTTGTTCTTCCATAGAACACTGGATTCAAGGAAAGCTTGATGGTTGAAGTATTGTCACAATAGACTGGTGTAGAACCTTATGTTGGAGTTGGTGTTTGGAGCGTCAATCCGAACACTGTATTGTATATTTTATTATTTATTAATAAAATAACAATATTTTCATTCATATCTTATTAATGTTTAAAATACGGGGTTATCCTAAGGTTCTGACCCTATGCGGAGTTATAAACAATAAACAATAAACAGGACAAGTCATGATTAGTGTAACTATGGAATTGTAATAGGCAATTACCAAATCAACCAACAACAATTAAATCCATAATATTAATTCAATGTAAAATATAAATTGCGAAAAATAAAACAATCACACAAAATTCAACACAATAATTTTGGTGACGAAGTGGAAAACTCTTGCGAGTAAAAAACCACTCCGGGTATAGGCTACCACCCGAATCCACTATATAGAGAAAAACTTACAGTGATGGTCAAGACTTATGGTGGCAACTCCACCGACTCAAGTACCTCAATACTGCAAGAACTCAAGGCAACTCCTCAAGCCCGCGACCCACAGTTTTCTTCAGAACCTCTGAAGTCTCTGAGTAGATTGTATCACCAATGACGCCGAAACTCCGACTACCAAACTTCCTCCTAAAAAACTCTAAAGGATTAGGGAATTTGAGTTAAGTTGTGTTGAAGGTTTAACAAAGAAATATTCACACCATTAATGAAGAAGACAATGAGATAAGAAGTCTTCAATGGTGGAATCAAAGAGAGTTGAAAGCTTTGAGAGTATTTGGCTCAGGAAAATGTGTTTCAACTATTGGGGAAGGTGGCTCAATGTTTGTTTATATAGGTAGGGCAAAGGAAAAAGGGTTTTCTAGTGTTATTTTGGCTTAAAAACGTGTCTAAGATAACCTACTTACGCAGAGACGTTCGAACGCACTTCAAACGCAACTCAAACACAAAGTTTCTGCCTCGAAAACTTTCGAACTCACCTACGAACGCAACACGAACGCGGTCGCAGACTAGTTTTTAGGTGCAATTTAAAACGCTTGTAACTTTCTCGTCTCTTGGCCAAATCATGAGTTCTTTATATATACGCGATCTTCTTTGAGTCTACTTTCCAATGCAACTGACTTCATATCAATTTGATCTCTAAATATTATGGAATATTCAAAAGAGTAAACATCGCTCGGATAACTCCATCAGATTTTGTCCAATTGCTCCGAGATCTTCAAGACTCATTACAACTCAATTGAACTTGTTTTGTTACGGACATTGCCAATAAAAATGGAACTAACAATCTCCCCCTTTGGCATTCCGTGACAAAACACTACATAATACAAAGACTACGGTAATAGACCCAAAAAGAAAAATAGTCAACTGTCAATTATCAAAACAGTGACTTATTACATAAGGACTCGATCAAATACCTAACCAAGTAGTCTTGAAATAATGCCACCCCAGCAACATACCTGCTTACCTGAAACATCCACAATCAACAATATACCGTGAAAAACATTGGGATTATCAAGTATAAAATAAACAGGTATAAAACTCATGCATGTACAAGTAGAAATCATTCTCCCCCTTAATTTGAACTCCTTCTAAAACGGAGATATCTAAAGGACAATCTACAACTCCCTCCCATATATTAAGGCACACCCCCTTAATATATTACTCTCCCCTTTTTTGTCACGAAATGACAAAGGTCGAAGGAAATAGGAAAAACAACAGGAGACAAACACATGCAAGAGCATAAACAAACAGAACTTACTCCCCCTCATTAACAAGCTAACTCAGTTAGTAAATAAGTAATCAAATGGGAAGTAAATACTCAATGATATGCAAAATAAATGATATTCAATGATATGAAGCATATACAAGCACACAATGAGATAAACAAAAAATCCTATCAAAACTGAATGAAACATCATTTCAAGCATTTACAATGATACCCAGTCAGTATTCAGCTGTTTATGACATGAAACAATTTGCATTATTTTAAATGTTGCTAAATACAACACTTATGCATATGACATAAACACCAAAGCATATCAAGCACTTTCGTGAAAAATAAAGTGCACAACGAATCAAGGCTTAAGACCTTATTTTATGAGCTGGACACAACCAAAGAAATCCATCTCTAAACAAACCAAGTCCATAAAAAAGGTGTTCAAACCTAGCGCCACTAGGACCTGAAAATAAGCAACATTGGTTGCATGCTATATTATTTACCCCATAAATATCATGAGCTCATATTTAACAACTCTTTCGAGTGAAGGGTTTTTGCCCTTATCTTTTGAATTTGGCCACATTGGCTCTTTTGCACTTGAGTCTCATTTTTTTAAAAAAATATATATATATTTCTTTTTACTTTTGCAAAAGGGGATAGCACAAGGTCAACTAGTCAAAGGTCATACTATTGAGCAAACAAAACATGGAAGAGATTAGATTGCCATTCCAAAAACTCATACATGCGACCAAGCCTTGATAAAATAAAATCGTGTATGTGAGGTGCAAACACAAGATATACCAAGAGTTTTTATCACACACACATATGCATATAGAGCATCAACAAAAATAACAGCATATCATACATGCATAATCATATATCCTACATACCAGGATCACATGCACATGCTATTCATGCTCTAACAAGCCATAAAAAAAATATTTTTGGTATTTTTCAATTTTTTTTTTTTGAATTTTTCAGTTTTAAAACACAAAAAGTAAAGACACAACATGGCTTGACAATATCCAATGGTACGTGGAGTTATATCCCGAGTACAGATCATACTACCGTCCATTCGGAATCAGCTATGAAATTTATGTCCGGGTTTCCATCCTATATACCAAAGAATATAACAAAACAAGACACACACACACATATGCAATGAAAACAAAATAAACGTGCAAAAACATAAAACACACGCACACACACATGCAATGGGAAAATAAAAAGCAACTTCTAAGAAGAGTTACACCGAAGTACACTCTCATCATGTCCATCAGGACATGCAGAAGTAGATGGGAAGTCAACTTGCTTCCTCACCCAAACCTTTCTAGGAACCTCATCCATTTGAGAATTCCTAGTCAACAAAGAAAGTTTCTCACTAAGAAATTGTGTCTGTTTAGTTAGTGAAAAAACTTGAGAAGCTAGATTTGAAGAATCAAATCTAGGCGACACATTCTTAGGCCTCTTCTTTTGCTTGTGCAACATGAAGCATTTAGGCCTAATATGTCCAGCCTTGCCACAGTGGTGGCACACAGGCAAAAACCTCGAATGAGAGCGAGGTTTACCCACAACACCTCTAGATTGAGGTTGGGAAACAGGACGAAGAACAAAATGAGGGATCACACGACTACAAATAGTAGGTTTCTTACCTAAGTCACGTTTAGCTGAGGCAGGCACAGCTCTGGATGAAGAAGTCTTATCACAATTAGGCTCAACAATACATAATATATGGTTCACCTTTTTATTCCCACTAGAAAATGCAGACAACTGAGTTCTAGCATCTTCAAGTTCAGTATCTAAGATTTGAACCCTATCAACTAGGCTTCTATTTCTCTCCTCTAGGTCATCAACCATCAAAAGGCTTTGCTTAAATTTAGCTTGAGTTTCATTCTTTTCTAGCTTCACAGCTTTCAGCCTTTTACTGACCTCTATATTAGTCTTTTTAATAGCTAAACTCTCTAAAACAGTTCAATATAAGCTACCTGAAGACTTTCCTCATCAACAGACTCATCGAGAGAGACTTTTGAATCAACATCATTAACTTCATTCTCTCTCTCATCAGACACACTAGCAATAAAGGCTATATAATTGCCTTTAGGAGAAACATCACCTTCAGAATCACTAAGGGTGCTGCCATGGCTTTCTTGCCTTTAGCCCTAAGGTATGTGGGACACTCAGATCTAACGTGCCCATATCCTTCACATTCATAGCACTGGGCACCACAAGATCTACTATCCATATCCTCTCCAGACTCACTCATGCTATTCATACTCTCTATAGGCATATCTTCCCTATCCCGGTCACTATTATGGCCACTCTTCTTCAGCTTAAGAAATTTCTTAAACTTCTTTGCAAATAAGGTCAAATCATGATCCGTGAGGGTATCCTCATCACTAGACGAACCATGAAAAACTTCCTTCGCGATCTTCATCGCTATATTTTTGGGCTTTAGATGCCCAGGAAGTTTCTGCTCATAAACCTGCAGTTTTCCTATGAGGTTTTCTAAATTAAGCTGATCAAGGTCATTGCTTTCCTCGATGGCGGTGATTTTGGGTAGGAACTTATCAGACATGGATCTAAGGATTTTCCTAACTATCCTACTAGTAGGAATAGTCTCACCTAGGTTAAAGCTTGAGTTAACGATATCGTTAATCTCAGCATAAAATTGATCAAAGGTCTCATCATCTTTCATTCTAGCGACCTCAAACCTAGTAGCAAGATCCTGAAGTCATATTATTTTTAACAGACAATGTGTCCTCATGCACAGTCTGCAGGATGTCCCAAGCATCCTTGGCTATCTCACACATAGAGATTCTCCTAAATTCAGCAGAACAAACAACACCATGTATGGCATTAACAGTCTTGCTGTTCCTATTGTTAGCATCAAATTCGTCCTTGGTACATGTCATTTTATCTTTAGAGGAAGAGACCCCATCAACAACAACAACGGGAGGTTTCCACCCATGTTCAACAGTCATCCAGACCCTCTCATCTAAGGATTTAAGGAACGCTTTCATGCAAACCTTCCAATGTAAATAATCGTTGCCATTAAAAAATGGAGGACAATTTAAGGGTTGACTACGTTCCATAGCTAATGGGTCAAAGATCGAGTTCAGGCTCTGATACCAATTGAAAATACGGGGTTATCCTAATATTCTGACCCTATGCGGAGTTATAAACAATAAACAGGACAAGTCATGATTACTGTAACAATGGAATTGTAACAGGCAATTACCAAATCAACCATGTGGGACACAGAACCTGGGCGACGCCGTTCCTAGGCTCGCGGCCTAGCTGGGAAGTACTAAATAATATGGAGTCGCCACCCGGTGTGAACCGGGACAAAGATTTAAGGCCGCACTCACCCCTCGCAAGGGAAGACCTCAAACCGTTGGGTTCGGAATGGTCCCTTACTTATGTCACTTGTAATAAAAGGATTTATGTAATAATTTAACCAGGCTTAAATAACATTTATTTCCAAAAATATCATGCTTCTAAATTCATATGCATACATCAACAAGTTCATCACAACATGCAACATCACATGGCAATCTCATGAACATATTTCAATCCTATGATATGGAAAACTAAGAACAACATAATCATGCTTGAGTACTATCTCATGAACCTATTAACCAAATAACATGCTAACAGCCTAATCATGCTTGAATACATCCCAAAAACACATAGAATGGATAAATGCAGAGGGATACAAATAATACGGTTGGCTATATGACACAAGAAAGATCAACCAAGAGGCAATTATGCATGAATATGATAAGACAGACTCAGTTCAGTGTGTGCGCGTTCGTGTAGCGTTCGTAAACGCGTTCGAACGAAAATGAGACAGAATGCTTACGTTCGAGTAGCGTTCGTAAACGCGTTCGAACGGAAATGAAACAGAATGCTCGCGTTCGTATGGCGTTTGATAACGCGTTCGAACGGAAATGAAACAGAATGCTCACGTTTGTATGGCGTTCGTAAACGCGTTCGAACGGAAATGAGACCTGATGCATGATAAGGCAAAAATGTATGCGCGTTCGAGTTGCGTTCGTAAACGAGTTCGAACGGGAACAGACCTGATGCATGAAATAGGACGCAATACATAAACAATAAAATAAAGGGGCGCGGCGAAGTACTGCCGTAAAGGTGGCCTTTTGGGGCTCTTGATCTCTCAAAGAGAGGACCTTTAGACCAACATACTAAGCCCATGCGCGTCACATCACATCATGCATACAAACATAAAGACAATCATATTATTCTAAGTATGTCCGATTGAACGTGTCTTGCATCCAACCGAACACACATCAACCGGCGCGGCAAAGCATCGTGGTAAAGGGCTTTAACCCCTCCCCATAGGGGATCTTTCATTCCACTTACTAAGCCCATGCGCTCGATTGAGTCATGCATAAATAAGCGACATGCAGAATTTAAGTGATGAAAAATAAATAAATAAAAGCAACACAAAACAAGAGAAGGTGCCGTTTACTCAAGTGGTACGTGGAGTTGTATCCCATGTACAGACCGCACTACCGTCCATTCGGATTCGGCTACGGAATTTACGTCTGGGTTTCCATCCTATATACCACAAGAGACGACACTCTTCCATTTCATTCAAGCCACAACATGCATCCAAAAACGACTCTCATGCGAATAGAATTCAATAATAATAATAAAAAAAACGAATATAAACTAATGAAAATGTACCCTCAGGTCTAACCTTTTAAATCACCTCTCGGATGTACGGTACACGATCGTCGGAAGGGTGGATGCTCCGCAACTCTCCCGGTTCACTGGTTCACTGTTCTCATTCGTTGTCTTACTGTTTTGAGTCGTCGTTCTCCGTCTTTGGCTATTGTTTCCTTGTGGTTCCGCTGCCGTTTCCTCTTTATCTTTTGCTTACTCTTTTTTGGGTGTGTTCCTCCTGTAATTTTTATGTGTGTTGTGTATGAGTTAGGGGCTAGCTAGCTAGGGTCTAGGGACTAGGGGACTAGGGTTGAGAAGGTTGGTGAAGGGTTCTTTTTATAGGCAAAGGGTTAGGTTTGACAAGGAAAGGGATTTGATTTGGTGTTGGATAAGGGAAGCAAGAGATTTGATTTGGTTTGGTTAAGGGAAGTCAAAGATTGAGGGGGGACAAATCTTGGCTAGATAAGGAAGGTTGAATATTTGATTGGCTTGGATTAGGAATACAATATTTTAAGTTTGGGAATAATCTTATTAGATTGGGAATATAATTGGTTGATTGATTTTAATTAGGTATGATTATATTTTGATTTAGTATGTGATTTGTTTAATTTAGGCATGATTTTAGTTTAAGTTGGTAATTGTTTATTTTATGTTTGGTATATGTTTTATTTAATCATTTAATTAATTTAGTTATTATATTATTTAGTTAATGTTTTAATTAATATTTATTTATTTATTAAATTGGGATGTGTTTTATGGGCTTTGGGGGGCTAAATGGGCTGGATGTGAGGCTAGCAGCAAAACCAGAATTACCGACACCGTTCGAACGCTTCATCGAACGCGGCACGAACGCCCGCAATCCGTTTGACGTTCGAACGTAAAAACGAACGCAGCACGAACGAAAACAGTGAACCTTGTTTATTCTGAATTTCCCCTTCCGACGTCCGTTTCCCGTGACCTCCGTGACTTAAAAGGTAGTGTCTCCAAAATGAGACTCATCATATGGACTTATGTGTAAAAATGCAGTGCCTACAAACCAACAACAATAAAATCCACAATATTAATTCAATGTAAAATATAAATTGTGAAAAATAAAACAATCACACAAAATTCAACACAATAATTTTGGTGACGAAGTGGAAAACTCTTGCGAGTAAAAAATCACCCCTGGTATAGGCTACCACCCGAATCCACTATATAGAGAAAAACTTACAGCGATGGTCAAGACCTATGGTGGCAACTCCACCGACTCAAGTACCTCAATACTGCAATAACTCAAGGCAACTCCTCAAGCCCCCGACCCACGGTTTTCTTTAGAACTTCTGAAGTCTCTGAGTAGATTGTATCACCAATAACGCCGGAACTCCGACTACCAAACTTCCTCCTAAAGAACTCTAAAGGATTATGGAATTTGGTTTAAGTTATGTTGAAGGTTTAACAAAGAAACATTCACACCATTAATGAAGAATCTACTACAAGAAAATACTGAATTAGTGACGAAAATTAGCTACGGAATAATTTGTTCAACATTTAGAAACGGAATACCGACGGAATTGAAATGGATTACAACATTAACGACGTAATTTAACGACGGGATAAAATTTCGTAGCTAATAGTGGCAGGAATGAAATCGCGGGAAAAAAAGCGACGGAATAGCGACGGATTTTTCAATCCATCTCTATAAATAGCGATATAATTTTATTTCCGTCTCTAAATAGCGATAAAATTTTAATTTCATCTCTATTTAGAGACGGAATTAGTTTTCGTCGCTAAATTTAGCGACGGCACTAAATTCCGTCGCTATATTTAGCGACGGAATATAAATTCCGTAGCTGTCGTTTTGATCATTGTTTAAAGCCTTCTCTTTCATTTGTTCTAAATCAAACAACGACACAGCCGAACCCTAGACCAAAATCCAAAATAAAATCAAAGAACCATAGCCCCTTCTCGTCGCTAGCTACCGGCACTTTCGAAGAACGCAGCAAAAGTGGCACTCCCAAAAATGGTCTCAAAAGGTTGAATGTGTAGGAAATTCTTCATTAAGGTAATTATGTCTTTTGGATTGGATTGGGTGCTTGTGAGGGGTACAACCATTTGGAGGTTGCACCCCATCCCAAAGGGTGCCCTATTGGCACCCTTCCATGCCTTATATAAGAAGGCTTGATATCCAAAATATATATACAGAAAGATATCCGATTTTTGCTAAGGAAGAGACATTGTTTTCCTTTGTTTTTTTTGAGAGAGTTTCACCATATTCCTAGTTCATACACTTGTTAAGGAGTGCTCCTTGAACAAGAAGATTCCAAGTAATCCTGGGAGAACGTTGGCAAAACGAATCCGTAAAGCACCCGTGACGGAGCCAATAAGTTCTTAAGGACAGAGATCATCTCGACTTGGACAATTCTGTGATCTCCATTTTCTGGTTTGTTTTAATGGTTTTCTGGTTTTAGGGTTTCATGCATCTAGATCTACTTTTGTTGTTTTGATCTGTTTGATTGCGAGTTATATTACTGTTTGATGACACATATTTTACAACAGAATGGTCTCAGAAGGCGGGGGTGATAATCCAAAGGGTGAACTGCAAACACTGCTTGCCAGGGCAGGACACGGTGCTCCTGCGTACGAGACAAAGCAACTAAAAAACAACCAGTTTCGTTCTACTGTGATCTTTAATGGATTGAACTTTACGAGGCAGCCTTGCAGTAGTAAAAAAACTCGCCGAAAAAGATGCAGCTGCTGCCTGCTGAGGCTTTGCTGTGGTTGAGGCCTTGAGGGGGTGAGAGCCACTCATCTTCCAGAGATCTAGAATTGAGTGCTGCCTGACCGAGCTCTTAATTTCTGCTCATAGAGTGAGTGATTTATCTATCCAACAATTGTCAATAATTTTGCCAATAAGTTATGTATCCATTGTTAGAAATTTAACCCTTGATTAAGAAATTTTTTTTAAGTCTTTTAGACGAGCATGATTAGTGTAAGGTAGATTATGCTGGAAATCATTAATCACCAATGCCTTAATTCTTACCCTTTTTATTTAACATATGCTCACTTTTCACAAATTAACTTTCTGTTGTCCCTCAAGATTACACTTAGTTACTGAATTGCTAATTACTCGTGCATTTAATCTTTTGGTTTATTGTTGATTTTTTAATGTTAATTTTCAGGCTAACAAAGCACTTATCCTGGGTGAATCGTATTTATTTAGCGATGCTTTTGCACATTTATATAAATTTGCAATTGCTAGTACTTGCATCTGATTTCTTTTGTTGTTTACTATGTAGGGTGAAGAACAACAAACTGTTGATGGCCTGTTACATTCATTGGATTCTTGAAATTTGGTTTATTTATGTTGCACAATTTGGTTATCTAGTTTTGCTGAGGAAGCTTACAAAGAATTCCTGAATTGCATTTTTAAGTCAATATTGTTTGTAGTACTTGATTAACTTATGTGTATTTTTTTTTATGTTGTACTTTTTTAAACTTTATAATATTTATATAATAAAATTTTTATTTACTATATGTCGTGTTTATTTTATAATTTAAGTCATTAATATATTTATTTTATAATTTTACTAATATTAATAATATTAAAAATTTAACAAATAACAATTTTATTAAAAAATAATAAATTTCCTAGGAAATTAGAAACGGAAATAGAAACGGATTCCGTCCAATTAGAGACGGACTGTTATTCCGTCGCTAATTAGAGGAATAAATTCCGTCGCTAATTAGCGACGAAATAATTATGTCGCTAAATAGCGACGGAAAATTATGTCGCTAAATAGAGACGGAATAATATTCCGTCGCTAAATTTAGCGACAGAAATATAAATTCCATCGCTATTTTTTTTGCGACCAAGAGAATAGAGACATAATTTTTCCGTCTCTATTCCGTCGCTAACTGTACAGTAGCGACGGATATTTTCGTCGCTATCTCACAGTTTTCTTGTAGTGAAGACAAGGAGATAAGGAGTCTTCAATGGTGGAATCAAAGAGAGTTGAAAGCTTTGAGAGTATTTGGCTAAAGGAAAATGTGTTTCAACTATTGGGGAAGGTGGCTCAATGTGTGTTTATCTAGGTAGGGCAAATGAAAAAGATTTTCTAGTGTTATTTTGGCTTAAAAACGTGTCTAAGATAACCTACTTACGCATGAACGTTCGAACTCACTTCAAACGCAACTCAAATGCAAAGTTTATGCCTCGAAACGTTCGAACTCACGTACGAACGCAACACGAACGCGGTCGCGGACTGGTTTTCAGGTGCAACTTAAAACGCTTGTAATTTTCTCGTCTCTTGTCCAAATCATGAGTTCTTTATATGTACGTGATGGTCTTCGAGTCTGCTTTCCAATGCAACTGACCTCATATCAATTTGATCTCTAAATCTTCTGGAATATTCAAAAGAGTAAACATCACTCAGATAACTCCATCAGATTTTGTCCAATTGCTCCGAGATCTTCAAGACTCATTACAACTCAATTGAACTTGTTTTGTTACGGACATTACCAATAAAAAGGGAACTAACAAATGTTATTGTCATTACGCGTATTAGATTGATGTACAGATATGCTAAGAATGACATCGACCTTAGAATAGTCTTGTAGTAATACTGGACACTAGGTGGTTCGACATTGTGATAAATATTACCATAGTAAACTATTCTTAAAGTATAAATATATTCATAGTCGTTGGTTTTGAAATACTGTCGAATTCCTATAACATAGAAGACTAACACATGTCGTATATTGGAATTGAAGTTTCAATGGTTTAAACCCGATGTATCATGAGCTTTGGAAGCTCGTATAGACGTGTGGGTATTAGTTGGACCGAATACTGAATGACTCACATGTGATTCCTAATAATTATAAGTACACACCACCATCAATAGGAATCTTCTCAAGTTGAGTAGCATACGTAATCATTTGACTATAGTATATCATTGATTTTGTGTGAGATCCTACACACTTTGATGTCATGTATGCCAGAAACCTTTCATGGTCTGACCTCTAAATAGTTGTTAGGTGTGGACCGATGCACTCAGTAATCAAGTGTGAAGCAAGAAAGAATCCGCTGGCCCGTATGTGTATCATAAGGGGTTTAAGTATCCATGTTAGTAAAGTCACGATTCTTAAAGCTTTGGTCAAAGTCGATCACCTAGGGTGGATCACATCAGTTATAAAGAATCGTGGACATGTCGACATGAGATGTGCTCCTCGGAAACTTGACGGTATATTCTATATTTCCTAAGCACAACTCGGGTAGCCTACGACGGAGGGAATGTTAAACATATGTGATAACCTCGATTTGTATAGTTCGGAAAGGTCGTTCGTGTTCTTCGCGAATTTAGAGGTGGCCGAATTGCGTACATATTAACTAGGCTTATATGACGAATGTGTCTGAACTTAGAGAGTCTCAATATTAAGTGTACTCGTTGAGCACTTGGGTAGCCGATTAATTTTGATAAAAGATAATATTCGATATTATAATTATCAACCAAGATAATCAAGTGTTATTGGATAACATTGATTATTTACTTTGACCTATTTGGATTAATTGGATTAGTTAAAAATTACACAAATGGCTTAATTGTAAATTCAAAAACATCTCTACCATTTGAGGATATTTTGGTAATTCCAAATTTGTATTAATAGATGTAAATCTATATGTCTTAATTTAAATGGATTAAATCAAAGTGGTAGACATTGAACTAATCCACTAAGTAAAAAAATTGTCTTGATTTAGACAATGAGATTAGTCACACATAATTATGAATATTTGGATGAATTTAATTAAGCATACCTAATATTTGATAAGATATTTATTGATTAAAAATTGCCTAAATTTTGCTATAAATAGCAAGTTTTAGGAAGGTTTTAATTAAGCTTAAGCAAGGTAAAAATTTGTGAAAGCTATACACAAGTATTTCCTAGAGAAAATTAGTCTAAGTTAGAGAAATGTTTAGAGAAGCTTGTAACATTTCATCTAGGAGAAATCAAGATTGAATATTGGAGTGAAGTTTGCTAGCATTGGAATCAAGGTTGGATCTTGAAGAAAAGCTTGCAACACTTTGGAAGTTCTCCCACCATTTCAACAAAGATAAGGAGATTGAATCTTTGCTTCAAGCTTGCTAGGTAAGTTTGAAATTCTCTTAAGTTATGAAATATGTATTGGATGCATATGATTACATAACTTAATGTTGAAATAATGCTAATAAATTGTGTTAGTATACTTTAGAAGTATAAATACAATAAACTTGTAATTAGGTCAAATATGTTCATGTTGGACATGAAACAATTAATAAGAGTTTAGAACTCAAGATTAAAAGCTTAGAGCCAAGGCTACCATTCTAGAATCACTTGACCACTTTTAGGTGAACTATAATTTTTCATGAGACATTTCTTATTTGGATTCTAAAATTGGTTTATGATTAGATTCAAAATTTACGCAAATGGGTATTTATAATAAATTTATGTTTTGCAAAAATATTTGATATTTTGAAAAACTTAATTTTTATTCTATAACATGTGTTGATATTGGTTTTGATGTTAAAATTAATTTCGGATGTTTTGAAAGTGTTTAGGGAAAGCCGAAAATAATTAAAACAAAAAAAAATTCCGCCCAGCTTGCGCTACAGTGAACGTCACGCGCACCGAATTTATTTTTCTTCGTTTTTGACTTTCTGGACTCCGATTCCACCCCAGTTTTTTTCTATACACTCGTAATGGAATATAATATTTCATTAAAATATTTTAAAATACATCCATGCTTGATATCCATGGGTTAGACCAATTTTTCGCTGCATGGGACACCGATCCGACCCTAGGGATTCCACAATTGTCCTAACACCTTATTGCTTGCGACATAATTCTTCAAGTAATCTTCTCAACTGAATGGCATGACATGCACTTATTGCTGCAGCAACGTATTCTACTTCGGTGGTTGTTAAAGTGACAACTGGCTATTTTTTTTTATAACCATGAAATAGTTCATGACCCTAGCGTAAAGACATATCCGTAAGTACTTATTTTGTCATCTGAATCCCCAGCATAATCGCTATCTGTAAAGTCAAATAAATATGAACTTCATTCCTTTCGATAGAACAACCAAAACTGACTAGTACATTACAAGAACCGCAAAATTCTCTTAGCAGCAATAAGATGTAACTCTGTTAGATGTACCATGTATCGACTGATAAGACTAACATCATACGTTATATCAGACCTTGTTGTTGTTAGATGCATTAAACATCCTACAATTTGCTTAAAGAAAGTACTATCTATCTTTTTCCCTTGAAGATCTTTTGTAAGCTTCAATCCATTTTCAGTAGGTGTACTTAGTGAGTTACAATTTGTCATTTGAAACCTGTCCAATATTTATCGGATATATTTCTTTTGAGAAATGAATATACCTACAGCTGATTGTACAACTGTTGGGGTTTCGGGCGATGGGCGCAGCGGAAGCGCGGTTCAGGCGAAATCGTAATCTTATAACTTTTTCAAATTATCGAATAATTATTCAATATCTAATATGAATAATTTATTCATATTTCACCTAAACGTATTTATTGGATATCAAATAACGACATAAATATATATGAAACGTCGCAAAACTTTTACAAAAAATGTTTTTCCGTAAAAATGACGCAAAACACATTTTTTGACCGAACCGACCACCCAACACTTATGAAGACTGCCCAGGTCAGCCCCAATAGTGTTAGGGCAGTTCATGGGCTGCCCGAACAGTGACGAACTCACAATTTGGACAGCCGTCACCCGGTTGGCTCAAAAGTCACCCGGTAACACCGTTTTTGGCCGTTTTCGCTTATTTCAACTCCGAAACACTTTTCGGCAATTGTTCCAATTCCCAAAACACATCCAATACATTCATATGACATCAAATTCATCACAGAATTTACAGTTTACACAGATCTGATCCAGAAACCGAAATTACCAAATTTCATGCTTTAAATCTAATTTTTCAACATTAATCAAATTAATCTCAACACCAATTCAAGTCACCACATATGAATCACCCAAGAATAATTCTAGGCATTACAAGAGTGGTCATAACACTCTAGAATGGCAACATGTCATCTAATGATTAAATTGGACTAATATTACAATAATATCATCCAAAATATACTTCACACATGCCAACACCTCCAATTCCATCCACCACAACCAAAAGCCCCAAATTTTACAAGCAAAGAAACCCTAGAACCATTATAAGAAATCAAGAAATAAGAAACTAATTTCAAGCTTAGGGGGTTTTGAAGATTACCTTTAATACTCCAATTTTCCTTAAGCACTTTCTTGATTTTTTCTTCACCTTTTCATGGATTTATCAAACAAAATTTGGAAACCCATTTTCTCTTTTGGTTTCGGCAATGGAAAATGGTTGAAGAAAAAGAAAACAAAATTTTCCCCTTTTAACTTGTTAATGCCGACTTAGAGGGGTAGTTTGGGGATTTTGAAAATTCAATCAAATTAAATAATAATTAACTTTATGATAACCAATCAAATTAGCACACATAAAGTATAATTAAATCATGCCATATGTTCTAATAATAATTAAACAAATTTCATAATATTTATAGAAAAATATTAATTAATTAATTATTCAAATATTTAACAATTAAATATCCAAATAATCAATTAATATAATAATTATTATTATATATGTATTTTTATTTACAATAAATAACAAATACATATATTTATGGCATGTGTCAAAATCTCATTTGACGAATAATTAATGTGTATCTAATCGTATTATGTATCAAATACAAATTCACAATAATTACGATTGGCCAAAATCCCCTAATGCATGTGTTATCGTTTAACCGATTAAACGATCCGAATTAACTCACTTAATTCGGTGAAGTATTATGAATAATATATATTATTCATATCGTGTTGCCCAAGTGCTCAACGAGTACACTTCGTATTGTGGGACTCTCTAAGTTTAGGTTTATCCGTCACGAAATCCAATTTCGTGTCCATAATCCACCCACTCATGGATTATGACGACCACAGATAATCTCGCTAAACTATGCAAGCCGAGGTCATTGCATACGTATAATCCCTCTGTCACAGCCTATCCATATTATACCTGGGGTATAGATAAAAACGTCAAACCCGTTCGGTATAATATAGTCGACTTTCAATTTACGATCTCTAAATAACACTCGGAACTGATTTCTGAAGTTATACCACGACCATTAATTTACTAGATCGTAAACACGTGAGGATGCCTATTCCCTGTACACAGGACTGACAAATCCTATCTTGATACGCACTGGATATCATGAGCATCAGTCCACACCCAACGAACAGGCGGAGGTCTGATCATGAATAGATCGTTGACGTGACTGCCATCAAAGTGTGGAGGATAACTCATATATCCACAATGGTATCTCAAGTCGAAGGACCACTATGCTCGCTCAACTCGAGAAGATTCCTATTGACGCTGGTGTACCATCTATTAGGAAATCTTCAATGAGTCGTTTAGTGTCTTATCAAATAAACACATACATGTCTATATGAGTCTCCCGAGACTCATGGTTCACTGGGATAAATCATCAGACCAAGTTACGATATACGACATGTACTGGTCTCAGCGGATTTTACTAACCAATCCGTGTTAGTAAATCTTGACTATGAACTTTATTTAAGGATATACATCTTATAGTGCGCTTCCCAATGTCAATTACAAACTACGTTGTAACTGCGCACTATATTGTAAATCCTAGGGTCTTTGTACACGTATAACTAAACCAGATTTAATTTTGATCTAATCATAATCAGATATCTAATCGTAATTAGATCGAATAAGTGTATAAAAGACAATGGTGCTACCACTAAATTAGTAATATTATGGAAAATAGAATTGCTCGTAGTTATGAATCGGACATAAATACGATCCGGATTGGTACTCTGAGCACCAATCCTAACAACAACTTCAATGCCAAGAAAATAATACATTATACCCAAATCAGACATGTCAAACTCCTCCATCATAGATTGTTTAAACTTATCAATCATGGCCATATCATTCCCAGTATAAATCAAGTCATCTACGTATAAACACACAACAAGTATTTTCCTTCCATTTTCAATTTTTATGAAAATTGTGTGCTCATATGGGAATTTTTGAAAGCCTTTTTTTGAAAATAGGCATCTATATGACCATACCAAGCTCTGGGTACATGTTAAAGTTTGTATAATGTATTTTTTCAATTTGTAGACTTAGTTATTACTTTCAAGATTCACATTACCAATGGATTGATCAACATATACATGCTCTTGTAAAACACCATGCAAGAATGTAGATTTCACGTCCAATTGGTAAATTGGCTATAAGTATTGTGCAACTAATGCAATTATCAGCCTGATGGAATCATGTCTTGCTACTGGGGCGAGAACTTATTTATAATCAACTCCATACTCCTGCTTGTAGCCTTTAGCGACCAGACGAGCTTTATACTTGTCTACCTCTCCATTTTCTTTCAATTTTGTCTTATATATCCATTTGACTCCAATACTCTTTTGTCATTCAGGAAGGTTCATTAATTCCCATGTCTTATTCTCCTTAATATAAGCCATTTCCTCATCCATAGGTTTTTGACATTTTTCTTCTTTGACAACATCTTCAAATGCTAAAGAATATTCATCTTTAAACAAAGCTAAATGAGTTAAAGTATCATAATCTTCACCCCCATATACCTCACAATCATCCATCCATATAGGCATTTTTCAAGAGCGTATTTCATATGTTGCATCTGATTGTTGCCCAACAGGTTCATTAAATGTTGTTGTCGGATGATTATCACATTATTGTTCATTTTCCTCAACTTCAGCCTTCTTATTATCTCCATTGTCGAAAATTAGTTGAATTTGTTATGGTGTGGTGTTGTTATACCATGTCCATGTGCTTTTTTCATCAAATATAACATCTCGGCTCACAATGATTTTATTAGTGTTAGGATTTTACAACTTGTAGGCTTTTGATTGATCACTAACACCAAAAAATACACATTTTTCTCCTATATCATCAAGTTTGTTCCTCTTCTGATCTGGTACATGGGCATATGCAATGCACCTAAAAATTCTGAAATGATCAACAGTTGGTCTTCGCCCGATCCATGCTTCTTATGGTGTCATATTTTGAACAGCAAGTGTAGGGCATCTGTTCAATACATGGACAATCCAATTTAATGTTTCAAGCCAAAAATTCTTCGGTACACTGCTCCACTTTAACATGCTCCGAAACCATGTTCAAAATAGTGCGATTTTTTTTCATTTAGAAAACACAATTTTATTGTGGTGTGTAGGCTGCTGTCAGTTGTCTCTTAATATCATGCATCTCACAAAAGTTTACAAACTCTTGCGAATTGTATTCACCACCACATCAGTTCGAAGAACTTTTATGGCGCGATCTTTTTCCTTTTTAACATGAGCTTTATAATATTTTAATGTTGCAAAAGCCTCAGATTTCTCCTGCAATAAATAAACCCAGGTCGTTCGACTAAAGTCATCGGTAAATATCATAAAATATCGTTTACCTCCATTAGAACTTAGATTTATAGACCCACAAATGTCTGAATGGATTCCGTAAAATTTTTATTTGATTCTGTTGAAAGGATTGCATAAAACTTTTATTTGATTCTGTTTTATAGGCAGTACAATGAACAAATTTCCCTACAATTAAGCAACAAACCATAAAATATGCAACAACCCATAAAATCCTCAACAAACATATCATAAAATCTCAAGAGACTATGACACACAAACTACCAATTATTAACAAAAATATAATCATTAAAATGATAAATAAATACATAATTGAGATACTTGCTTTCACCTCATGTTCATGCTTTTTTTTCAAAAAAAAAAAACCAAAAGAATTATAAAAAAGCAAGTTCACTAATGAAAAAAAAGAGGATTCGACATTTCTAATGCAGCTGCTTTCCAATTATTTACCCAAATGAACATAAATTTGAGGGCCAAACAAAAGAAAAATGGCTTCAACAGTCACCATAGGTATTTATGAAATTATTTTATTGACATCATCTTTTAAGAATATATAAAATATTTCTTGTAAAAATCAACTTATAAAATAATTTTCCATATAATTAATCACAATTTTAGAGTTCCTGTTATAACCTTATTATTTTAGTTAGAAGATAATTATGTCTTTTTTTTTTTCCCACAAATTTACTTAATAAATCGTCACTTAATGTGTTGCATAACCACAATTAGCACTAATCATATGTCTAACAATATGAAATTTGTCCATATAGTAAGATTATTTATTTTTGTACAGTACTTTTATGCGCATTTTTTTTTTAAAAAAAAAAAAAAATGATTCAATGTGGATGTAATACATATTACTTTTTATTTTATTCATACTTACGTTTTATGTTTTCAATGTTATCATATTTAATATGAACAATTGAGTTCATTGGTCAATTAATATAATTTGTATCTTATATAAGTTTAGATGTTAACAAGAAATTTATGTTTATTTTAATCATTATACAATGAAATAACAGTTCAGTGATAAATTTTACCAAATACATAAGATCTATTTTAGAAACTCAATACAGTTTATCGATCTATTTTAGAAACTCAATACAGTTTATCGAAAAGCACAAATTAAAAGTAATAATAAATTAAAAAACGAATTATTGTTTTGGACTTATGGGTTTCTTTGTCTATTCCAACGATTTCAAAATAAAAATTTCCTTTTTTTACGAATACAAATTGCATAGATATATAAACAGATATTTATCATAAAATCAACTGTATGTTTATGCATGTGCAAATTACATTATAGATGTCTAGACCCGACCATCGGTTCAGTTTGGTTCCGAACCAGAACCGAATCGTCCGGTTCCCGATTCGATAAGAATGAGGAACCGAGAACCGGAACCGAACCGGACGATTTCGATTTGGTTCCGATTCCCTTTTATTTTTTTTTAAAATTTTTAACAATGAAAAAAAATTATTAAAAAAATTTATAATGAGATATTATTATCAAATAAATATAATAAAAAAATTTATTTATTTGAATTTTATTATATTAAATTAAAAATAAAGTAAATAACTTGAAATTTTAAAAAATATTTATTTATATTGAAACCGAACGGTTCCAACGATTCAGTTAGAGTGAGAACCCTAACCGAACCGTACGAAATCGATTCCGGTTTCGATTCCCGAATCGGAATCGAAATCGAAAGAACCGAAACCGTCCGACTTCTTCTGATTTCGAAACTAAACCGTGACTCAGGTCTATTTCATTTCTCACTTTTATAACTTTCCTTCTAAAATTTTCACTCCCCCCCCCCCCCTTCATTCTCTGAACGCTGAAGCTCTCTTTTTCATTTTTTGTATTTCTTTTTTAAAACAAAATTGAATATTGATTTTAGGGTTTCGAAGAAATTAAGGTTCGTTGAATTAAAGAGGGAATTGAAGGGATCTGAATCTGTAAATTGAAGGCCGGTGAGGAAGTAGAAGAAGAAGGACAAGAAAATGAGCTTGGATTTAATCCCTTCAAATTCGCATGGAAATCTCGACGAGCAGATTGCTCAGCTTATACAGTGCAAGCCCTTATCCGAACAAGAGGTACTGTAAACGATAATAACAAAATTATTTTCTGAAATTTGGGTATTTTGTTGGGGATTTTCGGCTGATTGTAGTGATTGTGTTAATTTGTCAGAATTGGAACGGATCGGGGTTGTTTGGTTTGTCCGGTAGGACTTGTTAGGATAGATCGTCTATTTGGTGATTTTGGAGGGGGATCCGTTAGTTTTGTTAAGTTAGAGTTTCTTTGGAGCGATCTTGATTGTGGGTTAATTTTTAGGGATGGATCAGATCTCTTTAATGATATGGTTTTGAATTGCATTTTGGGAAACTCTAGTTAAGTTTTATTTGTTTTCAGGTTTGTAATTTCGTATTAGTGGATCAAATTGAATTGTAATACAAACACAGATAAATAAAGTTTTATCATAATTTTTTTTTTTTTTGTTCATATTCTCACAGTAAAATTATTATAATCCAAATTTATTCTTCACAATGTTTCATACTTGAGAACTGAACCTCATATCGAGGACAAAAAAAAAGTTATTTTATTTGGATTAGTGGGTGTAGAAAAACTGTTTACATTGACGCTGCTAGAGGTTTCTCTTTTTCTTGACGTTTCTCTCATGGTTCAGGTTAGGGTGTTATGCGAAAAGGCCAAGGAGATTTTGATGGACGAAAGTAATGTTCAGGTGTGCTTATTACCCCTTTCTATATTTTTGCTTTTTTTCTGATCTGACATTTATTTTTATAGATTCCTTTCTATGATAGTCCTTTCATAATCATGAATCGTGCTTTATTTACTTTTTGTTTTTCTTTCTCATTAGTCATTAGCACGCTTTTCAATCTTAATTTTAGGAGATTCTCTAGGTTGGCCATTGAGTAGTGTAGAGATAATGATCATTATCATCCTTAGTTTACATTAGCCTATTAGTATGGTTGGTGTTTATCAAACCTAACTTATACAGAGTTCTCTTGCATATTTGTGCATTGTGTTTAAGTTTCTCATTATTGGTCTGCAATTTATATTTACATTTGATAGGTTCTTCTCAAATTTGCTACTGCTTACCAGGATATAATATTGCTTTAAGTTAGTTCATCTTGATTGTTTTATTGCATTGCAGCCTGTAAAAAGCCCTGTTACAATTTGTGGTGATATTCATGGGCAATTTCATGATCTTGCAGAGCTTTTCCGTATTGGAGGAAAGGTACCTTTAGTTCATCTTCTAAAGGGTTGTTGTTGTCTTTGCACTCTTCACTGATGAAATGCTGATTAGAGATGTTGGATGTTTAAGATATGCTAATTGAAAATCTATCTCAATTCTTTTAAATATGATGACTGTGAAGTCATCTGTATATCTCAACTCTCAAGTAGACGGGCTTTTACATTCTAGCAGCTTAAGTGATGTGTGTGTGATGGTTCACTAGCAATAATGGTAATAACCATCCAAAGCTAGGATCCTGTGAGCCTTGGTGTAACGGTAAGGTTATTCCATTTTGACCTGAATGTCACAGGCTCGAGTCGTGGAAACAACCTCTTTGCAAAAAGAAAGAGTAAGGGTAAGGCTACGTATATATTGAATCCTCCCCAGAGCCCACATTGTGTGGGAAGCCTCGTGCGCTGGGCCATCTTTATATGTTATTTAAGTTTGGCTTTTTTTCAAAACAATATTTTGCAACTGTGGGTTTATTGCTTCATCTGCTTGATCATGCTTCTGTTTGTTGTCTCCCATTAAGTGTAATCATTTACATTTCTCTATTCGGATATATTAATCTTACACAGTTCACAGATATAATGTGTTTTTGGATTCTGTTGTTTTTGTCAGTGTCCAGATACAAATTACTTGTTCATGGGAGATTATGTTGACCGCGGCTACTACTCAGTCGAAACTGTTACGGTATGTATAAGTCCCTATCTTTTGTTTCATCTTCATGCATTTTATTTCAAATGTTTAATTTTAGTCAGAGAGTACTTTATAGGGAAGAATGAGGATGCAGCTGAAGTAATTTCTATTCGAATCGAAGGTCCTCATTTTCCGAGTTATCAATTTAGGTTTTAGTTTAGTTTTTGTGGTTTATGGCTGGGGCATAAATTACAATGTGGTTCTGAATGATGCTTTTTCTTTATCTCCAGCTATTGGTAGCTTTGAAAGTGCGTTATCCTCAAAGGATTACTCTTCTAAGGGGGAATCATGAAAGTCGTCAGGTACCCTTCATATTTTATTTTGGATATGCTTCTGGAAGTGCTTGTCATAGTTGACATAACATAATTGCCTTTCCTTTTCTCAGTTTATTTAAAGTAATAGAGTTGTAATCAAAGAGCTATAGATAATGATTTTATTTAAGTGGGGCATTCTCTTTGCTGTCTTACAGGTTGTGAAATGTCTGCTTGCAGGCAAACCTTGTTATAATTCTCACTCTTCTGTCTTCTCTAAAATCATTTCTCAGTTTTGAATTTCTCTGAGAGGTGATTATGGCATCATGTTTCCTTTTGCAGATTACTCAGGTCTATGGGTTCTATGATGAGTGCCTTCGAAAGTGAGTTTCCTGGAATCCTTGGTTTCTAAGGTTCATCTTTTGATTGGAACAAAGATTTTTTTAGCTTGGGACCTTAATTGGAAAATTTCTCCTCACAATTGTAAAAATGGTTCTCAGACAACATACTCTAGGCTCTATCTGTTCTCAAATTGGTATAATTTATTGATGGAACAGTTGTAGTTTGTCAGTCATTGTAATTGTATTGTTAATTATTCTATTTGTGATTCGTGAACATGGTCATGCAATACCTGTAACATGTTCTGGCTATCATGTCAAAAAGATGCCGAAGAACAGAGAAAAGGTTGTTAGACAGCTGTCACATACTCTATGCATGTATCACTTATATTCTTGTGTATACGTGGATTTTCAATAAACAAAAGAAAATGATTATTTGCGATGTTTATTTCTGAAAAATGTAGCAAAATAACCACGGGACTAAATTTGGTGTTTATTGCTGTGAATATATTTTTGCTAACCTTGAATTTGCAAATAGTCTATGGACCCTTTTTGGTTGAAGAATATGAATATTGGTTTACCCTTGAAGTAATGATTGCTGTATCTTATGTAATTCTATTCAACATTCTCTGGGTTATGTTCGAAGATTAATATCTTTTTTTCATGGTTCAGTAAAGTTTCTTTTATATTTATCCCTTTCTTGATGGTTAGCTAGATATTCATATCTTGCTTTTATTTGCAGGTACGGCAATGCGAATGTTTGGAAGATATTCACAGATTTATTTGATTATTTTCCACTGACAGCATTGGTTAGTGCGCCTAGGCTCCAGGACTATTTGCACCTTAGTGCGCCTTGCGCCTTTAATAACACTGAGTGTGACTTTATTTTTTTGTTTGTTTACGTCTTAAATGAAAACAAAATAGGGTACTTCTGGGCCTAGAAAACAAAGGGCAAACAAAAAAAGTAAAAAAATAAAAAGAGGACAACCACTTAAAAATACATAGCCATTTGAGATGAGGCTTAAGGTTTGGCAATCCCTAAAAATATGCTTACACTATTATACTCACCACAGGCAACCAGTAGTGATGATACACAATCCTCGCTTAGTCATCTTTGCCATCATGGTCAATGGCTTTAGAACCTATAAACCACTCCCCATTTCCAGTACAACCTCTTCACCTAGCTCAAGCGTCAAGCCCAATCTGTATTGTTAGAAATACCCCATTTCTCTTTCTTGTTGAGTCATAAGTGTTGATAATGCTTGCTTGATTGTATTTTCTGTCTATCCTCCGAGTACATATTTTTACCGATTCCCCAAGCTGTAAAGTGTAACTGGTTTTTTTGATATTTTTTAGTGGGGTTTTGACATTGCCATTTATGATATATATGTATTTACTGTTTTGAAGGTTGAATCAGAAATATTTTGTCTCCATGGTGGGCTGTCTCCGTCAATCGAAACTCTTGATAACATTCGTAATTTTGACCGCGTTCAAGAAGTTCCCCATGAGGGTCCCATGTGTGATCTTTTATGGTCCGATCCAGATGATCGTTGTGGTTGGGGCATCTCACCAAGGGGTGCTGGATATACCTTTGGCCAAGTAAAAAGAGTTTCCTTATGGCCTATTCTTGCATCTTTGTTGTTTACCCATTCAAAACCTCCGTTTTAATTTGTGATTTTCTTGTTCTTGCAGGACATATCAGAACAATTTAATCACACGAATAACTTAAAGCTGATTGCTAGGGCTCACCAGCTGGTTATGGAAGGATACAACTGGGGTCATGTAAATACCTTATATTTTAAGGCTTTCTTGCCATTCTCTATTTGGGTTGGTAAGGGTTTTTAACTTGTTCTGCACATCTTTGACAGGAACAAAAGGTGGTTACCATATTTAGTGCACCCAATTATTGTTATCGCTGTGGAAACATGGCATCCATCTTGGAAGTTGATGACTGCAAGGGCCACACTTTCATTCAGGTTGCTATTTCTCTCTGTTTATTGACACATGCATGCAAAATGCTAGAAGTCATGCAGATTGTTGCATTTGCTTGAAATCTTATAAAATTTGTATGTTCGCAGTTTGAGCCTGCTCCTAGGAGAGGAGAGCCAGACGTGACTCGGAGAACACCCGATTACTTCCTATAATGCAGCCAGCACAAACTCGGTAGGTACCCAGCGGCCACTGCCTACCAGCTGTTGCATGTGTTCAGGACATTTCTCAAGTTTAAGACATACTTTTGAACAGTGGTGTATGGATGGCGAAATCATGCGTAATGGATAGGTTAGGCTTCCTTGATTCGGTGGTTTACTTGAATTATGATTGTGTTCCTAGAGGAAGCAGTGGGCCGGCGTACCATTTCCTGCAAAAAAAACAATATGGCATTTTTTTTTTCCATTGCTTTTGAGTTTTCGTTCCTTTTTGGTTCTTTTTTCTGTAGGACGGATGTTGGGGATTGGGGATCTCTTAGAGGGATGATGAGTTAAAACATGTTTCTTGTAATGGATGTTTCTATAATTTGTTTTTTCGCCTTTTCAATATCCGTTATCTTTTCAAATTTGCTTTCCTTATCGTTTAAATTACCTGTCACTCTTGAAACCTAAAAAAGCTCAGAGCAGAAATTCTGAGGTAAATAATTATAAAATCATTTGTGGGATCACCAGTATATAATTGTAATACTGATTCGTTGTATGTCGTTAATATGATTATGTGGGTTATTGAATTCTGTTGTAGATCACCAGTATTTGCTTTTTGGAGTTATTTTTTCAACTTGGATTACTGGTAATAAATTGAAATCTCATTTGGATAGATTTTTTGGTGAATAGGAAAACTCCATCCTTCAGTTGAGTTTGTATTGAGCTAATGCTTCCTAGCTATAAAATATTAGTAAGTCCAATCTTTAGATTGAGTTTTGTTTATGTTGCATTTATATATGTATTTTCATTGGATAAATTAAATTATCGATTAATCATCGGCTAGCAGAGCAGCAGCTTGCCAAGCTCTGAAGCTCCTTTCTCAGCTATAGCTTGTAGAAAAATCTTGCTCCTTTAATCTGCTATTTCATGAACTGATAAACATTTCTTGAGAAAGCATAAATGGTCTTATTGAGGAAGATAAATCCTCCCTCTTGATGCACTGAAAATGGTAAACCCCCGTTTGAGTAAAAATTTGCGATAACTTGCTCTTCCCTCACATCCCTAGAATGTTGATTTCCGATACCCAAATGAAGAGCTGCATATAGAGCTCTTTCATATCTGCATTTCATCTGCATAAGCTCACACTTTCCAAGGGGTGATTATTAATTATTAATATAGAACATAAAATTATTCACAAGTTTTTTTTGATAGTTAGGTGAATATATTCAGAATAAATCAATTTATTATATGTCTATGTTAATTAAATTAAACCGAATTCATTAAGGTCAAGTTCTAATATTGGCTATGCATGCCCTGCATGTATATTTCTATCCTGAAGAGGTACCGTTATCTTGCTTAGAGCTTCTACCATGGCACACATGTGCTCTTGAGAGGCACATAATAACTCTCATATGATCACATGTGCCCGTGTCTTCTTCAATTGACACAATATAATATCTCCCTCGGTGTTATCCGTATTCTTCGTCACCTTTCGGCCTTCTGTTAGCACTTCTTTACCTTTCTCCGTTACATCACTGTAAAAACATCCACTGCGAGTCATCCTCTTTACCTCCTCGTCGTCATTGCTCGAGAAGTTTTCCTAGAAATTTCTCCCATGCTCTGTTTCATCTTCATTGCTGCTATCCCATATCCCCATGCAGAAAGCTTGGTGGTTGAGAGTTTGGAGGACAAAGCTTTCGGGCAGGCCGAAGTTGATCATGTAGGTGGGTGGTGGAACGAAGTGGTCTATTCAACGAATAAATCACACGCTATTATTCACACGACTAACCCAAATTTCTTTTGTCGAGTTCCTAAGAATTTACCAAAACTATTTTATTGTTAGCCAAACAAATAAAATAAACATCAAAATACATAGAATAATAAATAATAAATAACAAACTCAAAGGAAAAAAATATGTAAATAATTAATTAAATATGCTTGAATCCATTACAATCCTAGATTTAATGAATTAGCTACTCATAGTATTCAATAGATATAAACTAATCATTATACCAAGCCCAAAACTCATAAAAAATAAAGTTAGAGAGAAAATGGAAGAAAGAAACTCTCGTTTGCAGTCTTCGGCTTTAAACTCCAAATTCGATTGGTGCACTTGTTATTGTTTTGTTCTAGGAGTTCTTATTTGATCAGAAGGCTTCAAAATATGTTATGAGACTTGATTCTAGATTTTGGGACGAACTTATGCTTATATAGGAGGTTATAGAGGTGTTTTCTTGTTAAAAATCGAATCCAGGGCTAAACTGTGAACTCATTCCGCGTTGCGACGCGCACAACCATTGACGGCGTCGCGCATCGCAACAGGCACCACCATCGATAACATGTTGCGACACGCCACAAATTCTGCCCTCTATCCACTTTTTCAACTAAGGCGCGTCTCGATGCGCAATCCAACATTGGGACACACGTTTTGATTTCGAATTTTTCCTAATTTGTTCTGTATCTTGCAGTTTTTATCTCTAGTTAATTCCATTGAGTCGTGATATTATTTTGACCTGCAAAAACACACACATCGCTCATAAACTTCGAAATCACCCATAAAATATTAAGATAAATGGACGAGAAATATGTGTATTTTAACCGCTCATCAGTCAACAACCGCTTCACAGTTGGTGAGTATTAATTATTGACATTATCTTCATTCTGATAATGTGTTGTGGATTTAACAAGAACTTAATATTAAGTAAAAATAATTACAAAGAAAGAAGGGTGTGAGATTTGAGAACTTGGTGCTTTTTTATTTAAGAAAAAATATTTTAATATTTTTTAAATAATGACCTCAGCGATGAATGAAACATCAAGACAGACACATGCATCTAAATTAGATTGGGAACAACTCATCTAGAGTGCTATATTAATAAACGAAAAAGAAAAATTTATCCATTACAAGATATGAACAAAGGCCAAGCCTTAAAAGAAAAAAGACGGATAAAAGATAGTAACCTCGTTAAAACCGTATTCAATAAACTTATGGAGATCCTTCATTTTGTCCTCTACTATTTCTTCATCATATTATGTCAATAGAGAAGATTGTGTCAACATTTTAATGTATTTTGATATATTTTGGAATGAAGGATCTTGATATATCTTCACTGCGTGGATTATTATTTTGATCTGGCAAAAAATTTATTTTTGATACGTTGATATATATACGTTTAACCATGGATGATTCTTTTGAGATGGATGATGAAAATCCTTTATTTATATATATATATATATATATATATATATATATATATATATTTTCACGTCTTTGTGACACCCCCTATCATACCTAAGGGAAATTCTATCATATTCACCGTATTTATGCAACCTTACCAATGCAACCGTATAAATCTTAATAAAAACAAGATTTATTATTAGAACACACACATATATAATAACATAAATACCGGATTATTATTTATTACACTATATATTACAGAACATTTTCATTTGCACACTAGAAACTCTTTTTAGCATCAGCATTTTACTTGAATTCATAATCCTTGTTTGCTGTTGGGATAAGCAACAAAGCAGATTTTTTCCTTGTAGCAATTGCAAAACTCTCTTGAATATCCACATCATCGGGGCAGACTCCCGGAAGCAATGCCCAATCAAAATGATAAAGAAGTCGAGCCAGTGTCAATTCTACAGTTGCCAACGCAAAATTATAGCCAGGGCAAACTCTTCTTCCTCCTCCAAATGGAAAAAAAACTTAAAATTTTGATCAATAAAATCGGTATTATTCTGGATAAATCTCTCAGGAATAAATTGGAGGGAATTTTCCCATGAGTTGGGATGCCTGCTAATGGCATAGTTGTTGATTATGATTCGAGTTTTGGGTGGTATCTCATATCCTTCAAGCATGCATCTCTCCATGGACTCTCTATCAACTAAAAAAGGATTTGGTGGGTGTAATCTCATTCCTTCCTTGATCACAGCTTTCAAATAGTAGAGTTGATGGATATGGGTCTCGTCAACTCTTTTACTACCAGAAGTAACTTTTCTAACTTCTTCTTGCGCTTTTTTCATTACTCTTGGGTGTCTAGCGAGCTCTGTCATTATCCATTCTGTCGTTCTCGACGTGGGCACAGTTCCCGCCGTGAAAACGTCCTAAACAACAAATTATACATGTTAATATTGTATAGCCTTTTCTAGTTTTGGTCTTATGATTTTCAAACAGTTTTCTTAATATGGATGATAGATAGAATGTCTATATATGCCTGCACTATTTTAACTTATCTAATGTCTCTCTAGCTAGACCTGGCCGCCGTTCGGAACCGAACCGAACCGAACAGGCAGGTTCCCGGTTCCACAAGTGTGGAACCGGAACCGTAAACCGAACCGGAACCGAACTGGTCGGTTCCGGTTCGGTTTACGGTTCCCCTTCCGGTTTTTTTTTTATTAATAATAAATTTTAAAAAATAGAAAAATTCTATAATCGTAATGTTTTTTCATACTATCACATCATTTTTATAAAATCTTTTTTTTTTATAAAATTCTTTTAACATATAATCCTTTTTTATAGCCAACTCTTGGCTAGTGCTTTCTTTATATAAGCGATGTGGGATATTTGTTACTTTGCTATTGTGTCCCACATCGCTTATATAAAGAAGTCAATAACCAAGAGTTGGTTATAAAAAGGATGTGGACATTCATGTTTTAGTAATGCAATTTTAAACCTCATTAAGTAATTATTATTAATAAAAAAAATTGAGATTTACTTGTGAAACCTTACGGTTCCAAGAAAATAATTTTTTTTTTAACTTCCGGTTCCAACCGGAACCTTGGTTCCAGCGGTTCCAACCGGTTCGGTCAGGGTAAGAACCCTAACCGAATCGGAACCGGAACCGGTTGGAACCGGAACCGTCCGGTTCCAACCGGTTCGGTTCCGATTCGGTTCCGAACCGGAACCTTGGCCGGGTCTATCTCTAGCCATAATTTAAATGGAGAAAATCTACATCAACATATCATCAATGTAACAATTCAATAATTCATTACCACGCGTGTTAAAATATCTAAAAACAACTAAAAAAATGGATATTAAATCATACATGATATTTATTAATTTGTTGGTAATACCACGTCACCCATACTCCTGTTGCACCAAAGAATTACTCATTTAAATGAAAGGGAATTTCCATCTAAGATTTGCTATATACTAGATGTTTGGTAATAAACTTAGTAATGTACCATTGATTAAAAATACATACCATAACAAGAGCCATAACGTCATCGTGAGTAATGGGCACCTCCAGGTCGTGTTGTTGTTGCACTCTAAGCAAAACATCAATAAAATCTTCACCATCCATTGAACTCTTGGACTGCTTTTTCTTCAAATGTTCATTGATAATCTCCTCAAAAGCAATTTTTCGGTTCCACAAACTAAGAACCGGCAGGTTCGGTTGCGGTTCGAATCGGACCGGTGGAACCTCTAGTCACGAGAAGCCCTCTTTGTCTGTGTGTGTGTGTTTTAATGAGAAATGGAGAAATTACTTGAGCACGTTTCATTTCTTTCCTAACACCTAAACCTGATGAACCATGAGGTTAGATCGCAATGGGCAGATTTGGATGGGGATTTGCATAATAAAAAAAAATTAAATCCACCTATTATTCATTATGGATTTTACTTAATATTATCAAATCCACTTATATTTGGAAAAATAAAATACCTAATCTATGTTGGTACCCGAAATATTTATTACTAATAACCTCTTGAAACACATATCTTAGATTTATTACTAATAATTTAATAAAAAATAAATCTAAATAAAATACGAGAGTGACGAGTTGGCGAATACCCAATGCAAATATTTGTCTAATTTTCCATTTATTAAACTTGTCCAGTACTACTCACGACGGATACCAAACCTATCCATTACCAGCTAAAATCATATCAAATCCTACCAATATCGGGTGAGTACTAGCGGATTTGCGGGTTGTGTATGAAATCACCATCTTTACATGAGATAGTGTTATAACCCTTCAACAGACTGGATGAGCTGAAATGCAAACACAATAAAATTGACTTGATTAGAAATATACAATTTATAAAATTAAAAAAAAAAAAATTCCAACAATAAGGGTCATGATGAAAAAAAATCATAGAATATGTGGTTCCGTCACTGCCCTTAAATAAACATTCCATGACGAGATCTTATTTTTATCATTCTCAGTTTCTATATAATCAGTAAAACTCCTGAATATATTCTCGAAGATCTAGATATGCAACTCGTTCATAGAGCTGATGGATCATATCTTAATACAATAGACCTTCATGTGACCTAACGAACATCCATATGTTATACTATAAAAAAGATTTCCGATCACATATATGACATCAAAGTATGGAGGATCACACACAAGATTACTGCGACATATCAAGTCGAATAATCACATATGAAATTACCTATAAGCATACAACAAACAAACTCTCTATACCCAAGAGCGAGGAAGGTGAATTGGGTAATGACATAATATTGCGGAAATAAAAATTCTTGCCGATTTTACGCTATTAAACTAGTAGCTTTACAATTTAGCTTAGGTCAATTTTCTCAATCACAATATATTCTATAATAGCAAATTTCTAATTAATATGCAAATATGAAAATAAACTCGCGATAATTAAAAGCTAATGGATACAGAAAATGACACCAATGATTTATAGTGGTTCGATCAACAATGCCTACGTCCACTCCCCTAAGGCGCGCTTGAAGATTCCACTAAGTTGAAACCACAACTTACATCGAGTTTTTCGTGGCTTACCCGCAACCAAGAGTTTTGCCCCCTAGGTTCACTCCAAACCTTTGCAATAGAGTTTTATTCCTAGATTCACTCTTAAAACCTTTACAATGAGTTTGTCAATAGGCTCACTCATAAACCTTTTACAAATTCCCCTTTTGAGTATAACCACTCACAAAGCGATTTCCCAACCTCAAGTGTTTGATAAAGAAGCTTAAAGTACAACTTGAGCATTCACAAAGATAGTGAAGATTTAGTATGAGTTGCTAACCTAAGAAATCTAAGATCTCAAAATGATATGAAGATTTATTTAGTGAGTTTTTATATGAGAGTGTATGATAAAGAAGATTTAGTAAACTCTATGTTTTTTCCTTGGAAGGAATTGTATGAGGTGTAAGAGCTTGGAAAAAATGAATTTGGGGATCAATATATAGTGAATGTGTAAACTGCCCTAACTGATCTGTCTGAGACCGGTATGTCGGTCTGCAGAGGCCGGTATGCCGGTCTGCCAAAGTATAACATCTATATTACCGTTGAAGATTCAAGTTCTATACCGAATTACTGACCGATATGGTCCGTGCCGATTTCCGAGAGCATGTAAGATATGAATGTTGATCGGTATGCGCTATGCCAGTTCTAGTAACTATGTAAACTCCAGAGTGACCGGTATAGAGTAGCCCGGTTCCAGAGGCGATGCAAAACTGGTCAAAATAGAGCAGAGACACTGGTATGCCGGTGTAGATGACCGGTATGTCGGTTTTAGTGCCAAAATGCAGGATTTGAAGGTTAAAATCATTTTGCACATGACCCTAATGCATCTATATGAATATACATATGTCATATGAGCTTAAAAACTTAAATAAATAACTCACTTACAAAGAGAGCCCTAAGCTAAGACTACACAAGATATTCTTCGTTTGTCGCTTGAGTCTTCACATCCATTGCTCTTCACCACCAATGTATTTCGACATCTTTTTGTAATGTTATCTAATGCGCGTCGAAGTCTTCTAGTGTTATATCATCAAAATCTATCTTGAGAGTATGCCACTAACAACATAAATTACTTAATTCATGAAGATATTATGTTAGCGAATTTATAGTTATTAGGAGTATTTCAGAAGTCATTCAATATCCATTTTTCAATGAATACCAACACTGCTATATGAACTTTCTAAGCTCATGATTCACTGAGATAAGCCATCTGAATTGTATCTAGATATATGAAATATGTCAATCTCACGGGTTTACCAACTGACTCATGTCAATAAACTAGATCGTGAATTTTTTTTAAAGTATATTACACATTGATATTTTTCAATGTCAATTATAACTTATAATCATCTTATTGCAATAAATATTCTCAGGTCTTAGTCTTTATCATACATTTATCTAAATATTTTAGACTAAATTAAATAAATTTAGGTCAATAATGTATGTAAAATATAAACAGTTTTTATCGTATAAGAAATGCAATATTTTTTTTTGAATAAATGACCTCAGTGATGAGCGAAAAAACATCGAAGTAGGCACACACATGAGTTTGCCAAAATCATGTGCTTAACTGAACTCATCGAGAGTGATAAATTTATAAATAAATTAAAATGATAAAAGTTATTTGTTACAAGAGAAGAACAAAGGCCAAGCCTTAAAAGAAAAAAGACAGACAAAAAATACCAACCTCGTTAAAACCTTCTTAATAAACCGATTGGGAAAACTTGAAGGAGGAAAGAGTGCCGACCTTCAACTTGTACAAATAAATAAAAACAAGAAAAGAGAAAGAAATAGCTACAAAAGTGAGTTATTTGAAACGAAATCTAGGAAAATCATTAGCATCTAGAGGAATATATTGCCAAGCTGAGGGAGAGGGGGGTCATGCCACCAGGTAAAATGAGAGCATTGAACACCAATATATAAGCAAGATAGTTTGCAACACTATTATTCTCTCAAAAAGTATTTGAACATCGAAACCGCATCAAAGAGATTTTATCTTTATAATTCAGCCACCTATTACGAAGAGGCCAAAGATGAGAGAACTTAAGATTCAAAATATATTGAGTAGCATTGCTCAAGAGAGTCACACTTCATCCAAAGATTAAGCTGACTTTCGTCATAAGCTATTCAATAGTCAAGATCACTCCCATGAATTCTACATAGAAAGCTGTCTGAATCTCAAGAGGAACTCCAAAACTACTTAAATTCTCTCATAGATGATTACGGAAAATAACACCACAATTTCAGTATTAACAATCATGAATATCATAGTTGGAAGCCTTTAGGAACAAGATTCTCCTCGCTCTCGCATCATATAATAAGCGTAAGCATAAGAAAAATAGTTAGATTTTGAAATTCCAGTAGCGAATGACATGATCAATGCAGAGAAAGTAATGTAACATTGTGGTGTTAAAATTTTTAGTAAAAACACATCATTTTTGCGATATATGATCTTGTTAGTTAGGATGTATGGTCATGTTATATTTCGCCTGTTTCTTAGATCACTTAAAAAAAAGGAATAGGACTTATACACCTATAATGTTTGACAAAATAGACATATACACCCCTTAATTTTTGAAAAGGACATCTACACCTCTTTTGTCAACTTCTTCTGTTAAAGTTGACAGATTGAAGGGTAAGTTTGTATTTTCATATTTAATAAATAAATAAAATCAAAATTTTAAAAATAGATAAAAGTAATGGCCAATAAGAACTTAACACATGGTAAACAAATTTTGACTTACCTAAACATCTCTATTTTTTCTCTCTCTCTCTTCTTTGATCTTTTATTCTCCACACTTGCTCTCCAATGGAAATTTTAATAAAAGACCCAAATTATATGGGCCAAATTTGGGACAAAGACCCAAATGTCATTATGTCACAGACCCACGTATCAGACTCGCACTAAAACATGACACATGACCTTCATCTGGCCTAAAATGGCGTTATGGGCTGCCACCGAGGCCTAATCCACACGAATCTAGTCACTAAAAGACGAGTCTGCACATGACTCACATGTAGGGCCTACGAGCCTGTATGCCAACAAGAGTAATAGGCCCATGCGACTTGAAAGGCCTATAAGAACCATAGACCATGTTATCCGGTGTCTCGGTAGACATTGCTAGCACTAATCATTTTCCAACAAAGAAACTAAGTATTTGGAAAAATCCAAATACAAATGGGATTACACCTAATCTTAAGACATCTAGGTACTCCTAACTCAATCCCAACTCCAGTACCCTCTCCTTAAAAGATTAAAATTCAACTGTTCCAAGGAAATCCTAAGCCGACTAGGAGGCTACTTCACAACCTATAAAAGAATAAGGGGTCCAAAGGAATGAGACTCTCATCAATGACTGATGAGTCATGATTCAACACTCCATATTCATCATTCAACCTTAGGCCATCACACTTGAGTTGCCTTGTTTATTCTCTCATTTGGCTCATCACCATCACTGACTTGAGCGTCGGAGTACCTACAGTGTCCACCACACCAGTAGATAGTTACTATACACTATGATTTCATTTGTTTTATAGGATCGTTGGAGCCCATATCATATAAATTCTCGATTGTAGGTCGAAGGTGAAATTCAGCGTCTATAATTTGACGCCCACATTGGGGCCTCAATGATTCATAGCAAGTAAAGCTCTCTCAACGTACAGATGAACTTTCCGTTCAACAATTGATGCTTTCAGGGAACGAGAACACCTCTGACACCATGTCTGCTCCACCGAATGCTCAGAAAAGACAATGATGTTCAACTTCTCAGTACCGGGGAATCCACCATCACTCGGAGGCCCCGTGCTCCAAACCAAAAATAGCTGAAATGCGGTACATCTCAAACGATGGCAGAATTAGACCCATCGAACAAGAAGTCAGAGACAAGCCACTCGACAATAACTACTCTCTGACTATGAGACATTGAGGCTACCTCACGATTTGTTTTACTTAGACATTTGTCTAGTTTTGGAAAAATTTTGTCTTGTAAAAGAATATTCACATGTCAAAAGATCACATATAAGAGAGACGAGTAAACCCAAAAGGAACTTCTATTTATTCATGAAGTTTTCATTACATATTTTAAATTAGATAAGCTCATAGGCCTATATACAAAAAAAAAACTAATTGCAGAGAAAAAAATCAATCTTCAACATCTAGAACATTTAGAACTTCAATAGTAGAGATGTCAACAACATGAGTATCGTAAATGCCAGTAGTTGGGTCAGCCTCTAAGGCTGGAGTTTCTTCTTCCGTCTGACCAAACCCTTCACTGGTCTCCACGGTATTCTCTTTGACTTCCTTGGGAATCTCCTCGTTTCAGCAGACTTCTCTTCAAACTGTACAAGGATCTTCCCCCTCCAACCTCACACCTCATTTACTCCCGAGGAAGACCTTCTCATCCTCCTGATCTTCTTCATCCGACGATGGGAGCCCGGCTCTATACCCAATATGCTCTTTAATCCACTTCTTGGGGGTCCAAGCTTTGTGCTCACCCACCAAGATTTGTTTCATCAAGCTATTCCTCTCTGCCAGCATTGCCTTATAGGCGACTCCCTCCATCAGCTCATCATTCTTTTTGTTAAAGAACTCTGCGCTTTCCATGTAGGCCTCCTTCTCGGACTCAGACACTTCCCGTTTAATTTTCAATGTTGCTCGAGTCGACTCAATCTTATTCTCAGCCTTTTTCGCCATTTTTCTCACATGCCTTTAGCGCCGCCTTCAACTCGGAGTTCTCCATCCTCACAGCGGTGTTGGATTTCTCCAAATCCTTAACTCGCTGTTGGCCTGACTCGACATATTCCTGGATGAACAAGTTGCATTCGAGGGCTTGGAAAAATATTTGGGTTAGTTCTCATTCGACAGAATTTAAAGGAAAAAGGGGGAGAACAACTCTCAAGAAACTTTACTTGGTAATTCAGGGCCACGACTTTCTTGATTGACTCCAATGGACTCAGCTCGGCCATTCGGTGCTCGTCTTCTCAAAGTAAGAGCCCCTTGACAAACTTCAAAAGGTTGGCATGTGATGAAATTGTTAGGGTTTGTTCTCAGAACGCCGATTTCTATTTTTATTTCCCTGTAAATACTTATGTAAATATTTTATTATGAATAAAATAAACAGTTTCTATAATATAACATCTCTTTATATATGCTAAAGACGTAATTGACTATAGAATGATTAGTTATGATACAGTTGCAAAAGCGTCACAACTATCATTGAGTTGTATCATAACAATATCATTTCTTAAATAGTTCTGAAGGTTCGATATGGGCAAACGAAGTGTCCAACTCGCGTATCTCAATGAGGGGAAGATTCTGGTTCGGGAGGTGTTGTTCACGCACGGTGGCGCGTGGTAACGGTAGCAGGCGGTGCGTGGGGTGCGTGCGGGCGCGTGGTTGGGAATCACGGTGGTGGTCTGACAGCGTTGGATTTGTCTCGTCGAGGGGATTCTCCAGATGTGGTCACTTTTCAGAAATGAAGATCGGACGACGTCGAAATCTCAATTTCTCTCTCTGTCCATGCATTTTCTCTCTATAGGAATGCTCCTTAAATTGCTCTCGATTTCTCTCTCTAAAACTCTCTAAAATTGCTCACAATGCTCTCTGGAAAAATAATCAAGGCAGCATAACTCTGTCACTCTCATGGAATTTAAAAGAAAAACAAAGGTTTGACGGATGAGACTAATTATTGGTAGGGTTAGGGGGTGTGTGTGTGTTTATTTCTTATTGATCATTAGGAGACATGATGTTGAGATGATTAGATGATTAGATGAGTGTGTTGGAAGTTAAAAACAAAGAGACAAATGGTTGATATGATAAAGCTTTCATTTTAAAAAAAAAAAAAATAGATGATGTTACAATCTACCTCCTTACAAAAATTTCATCCTCGAAATTTCTAAATCCTTAAACAGCTCTGGGTATTTCTCTCTCATATCCTGTTCCACTTCCCAATTCGCTTCTTGAATGTGTTGATTAGACCATATGACCTTCACAAGAGGAATACATATGGATCTCAACTCTTGAACCTTTCGATCTATGATCTTCATAGGCTTTTATTCATAAGTCAAGTTTTCGTTCAGCTCCATCGGTTGACTCTCCAAAATGTAAGAAGGGTCTGGTACATACTTCTTTAGTACGAATATACGAAACACTTTATGAATCCTTTCCAAATCCGGTGGCAATGCCAAACGATATGCCACTTTGTCCACTCTTTCCAAAATCTCAAAAGAACTAATATAACGCGGCGAAAACTTTCTCTTCCAGCCAAATCTCAATACTCTCTTCCAATAAGAGATTTTCAAGAATACTATATCCCTAACTTGGAACTCAAGGTCATACCCCATACCGTTGACAAAACTCTTCTGTCGACTCTGCTCATCTAACAGTCTCTAGGAGTGGGCATTGGATCGGATCAGACCTGATCCGATCCGATCGAGTGGATTCGTCGGATTTCGGATCAGATCAGATTTTTTTTTACTAAAGCAGGTACAAAACGACGTCGTTTTGGAAGTTCCAAAACAACGTCGTTTTCATTTGGGCGTGAAACCTAAATTTTAGGTCTCAAATGACAAATCTCAATATTCAATTATTCATTCATCTCATCTCATCTTCTACAAACCACTCTTCATCTCCATCCATGATCCATCGTCGGATCTTCAAACCAAACCGGTAACCACCATCGTCCACCATGAATCAGTCTTCGAGTTCAATTAGTCTTCTCTCAGGCACGAGCAGTCTTCGAGTGAATCAGTTCACTGTCTCTTCGTCTTCGACTCTTCTTATTCGAGTTAGGAAGCCATTGAAGGTTGGATTTTGAATTTTTTTTGGTTTGCAACTTTGCATGTATTATGTATGTCATTTTAGGTTTACTGAATGTGTCCAACACATTGTCTGATTTGTGGATATGGATTTTTATTATATATTTGATTTGATTTGTGGTTTTCTGTAATCTTCAAATGACTCTTAAAATGTGGTGAAAGAGCCCAAGAAAGCTTTGAAGCAAAGCTTGAGGAAAGCGCCACCCAGTACTTCAAATCCTATTCAAAACAAGCATAAAACTTGACTAGAGAATTATTTTATAGTAGTTTTTTTTTAATTATTAAAAAAAGAAATTGGTATGCTTTTTGTCCTTTTTGATCTAGCATTTTGTGTTCTTAATTTGGTGTTATATTATATTTTTTTTTCTTGTATGTATGAAAATGTAAATATAGATAGATTAATTCAGGCATTACATTAATTAGTTTTCAAATCTTGTCACATTTGATATTATTGATCATTTTATTGTTCTCTCTCATAAAAGTAAAATGCTCAGTTGCTCCTTAGGCTTCAACCTTTAATTAATGAGCAGTTTTAAGATTTCAACTTTAGATTTTATTATTGGTGGCAAATAGATAAATTGATAAAAAAAATAATTGTTTGGAAAATAATAGATTTGTGATTCGAACTCGCTCATATTGGTAGAGAAAAAATGGGTTGTCAATAGATTTAATTTTTTAAAAAAAAAACTTAAAATTTTCCTTTTCTCAGCAGTTTCTTGACAAGCAAATAGATATGAATGGTGCTGCTACTATATACATAGATTCTGTTTCTGGCTCAAATATCGTCTTACCCTTGATAAACTCACTTGAATTTCTTTGAAGTTTAGAAATATAACTAGATCTTTTTGGAGAAAAGATGTAGCATGTGTTGAAAGACTCAAAAATTTGGAGTATGTAATTAAAGTTTTAAACTAAAGCATGCTAGGGGTAACGCACCTTCATTGAACCTCCTATCTGAATACAACTGTGGAACATTGTTGCCTAACTAATTTGACCATATATTTAGTTAGCTTCACTTTCAACTTTTTAGATGCATGCATTCATTTTCTCAATAAGAACATCAGCTAGTTTTTTCTTACATATGTACAAATGTTCATGAAAACTAACACACAACACCTACATATCTTCCTGTTTCGTTTAAGTTTGTTGGCTGTATCAATCTCTGCATACTATTATTACTCAAATGCTTAATCTCTTTGAATAAAGTAGATTGCTTCATGTACTTGTATATCACATCATTGCATGGAATCAGCTCTCTTGAATATTGCAAGTCTTTATTATATGATTAGGCCTTCATTTTATCTCTTCTCACATTCATGTAACCTTTATGTCCATGACTTAAGCATTTATTATTTTGTGCTGACTTTATTATACATTTATACTCATCTAAGCATTTTGTTTCCTTTTTTCCCTGCCCCCAAATTGGGTATTATTTTGTGCTGACTTTATTATACATTTTTATTTGTTTATTTGTTTTGTTGTTGCTCTTCATTGTAGATGAGTGGGTTTTGAAGCTCACCCAACACCAACAGTAGTGGGTCAAAATAAGATTCTTTTGAGTACAATTAACATACATAATTTAGAAAACGGAAGGGAAAAGGAAAATTCCCATCAAACTCTGATAGACTGCCATTGTAAGAAAAACCCGATTCATCGCCATCAATCACATCAGTAGCAACTAAAGCAAGAGCTAGAAGATCTGAAGTGTGGAAAATTTTTCGCATGAGTGAAGATAATCCGGATAGGGCCGTATGTATATATTGTCAGAAGACTTATGCTTTAGTGCAAAGGATCGGTCCACAACCAACTTGAAGAGGCATATGGAGACTTGCAAATCGTACTTGGCTTATTGTGAAGAACAAGGTGTTTTGGTTGGGGTTGGTGAAGAGGGAGACACAAGTGGAAATCTCACCGTGAGAGACAGTCATTTCAATCAAGCAGCGTGTCGGAAAGCAGCTGTGAAGATAATTATTGTTGACGAGCTACCATTTAGTTTTATAGAGAAATAGGGTTTTCGACATTTATGTAGTGTTGTCGTCCCTCGTTTTGATGTCCCATCTCGTAGGACTATAACTAGAGATATCCTACAGCTGTATGCTGATGAAAAAATTATGTTGAAGAGTATTTTATCTGCGGGTCATCAGAGAGTTAGTTTGACCACCGACATATGAACGTCAATTCAAAATATTAGTTACGTGGTTATCACTGGACATTTCATAGACAGTGATTGGCAGTTGCATCGGCGAATCCTTAGCTTTTGTCCAATTAACAATCACAAAGGGGACACTATCGGAAGATTAATAGAGTCTTGTTTACAGAAATGGGGTATTGAGAGAATTTTTACTATAACTGTGGATAAAGCCAGTGCCAATGGTGTTGCCATCCAATAGTTGGTGAGGAAATGAGGACATGGAGGGGAGATGCATTGGTGCTTAATGGAGAGTATGTGCATATGCAGTGTTGTGCTCACATATTAAACTTAGTTGTGTCTGATGGTCTGAAAGAATTGGATGACAGCATTATAGCAATTCGCAATGCTGTTAAGTATGTGAGATCTTCTCCATCAAGATTGGAAGTATTTAAATCAGTGTAGCACGTGAGAGGATAGAGAGCAAGGGAAATGTCATCTTAGATGTTCATACTAGGTGGAATTCCACATACTTAATGTTGAATGCTGCATTAGACTTCCAGAAGGCCTTTGATCGAATGATGAATGATGGTCACTATGCTCCATATTTTAGAGATGATGAAAATGAGAGCAAAAGGATTGGACCCCCTACAGATATAGATTGGGAGAAAGCTCAATACTTTGCTGATTTTTTGGAGATTTTTTATGATGCAACAAATATGTTCAGTGCCTCGTCTACCGTCACCTCTTGTTTCACCTACAATGAGATTTGCAAGATTCATACTAGCTTGAAAAACCTTGCGCGTAATGAACATCCTCTTTTGCATGAGATGGCCATATCTATGAAGATGAAATTTGATAAATATTGGAGACCACTGCCAAAATAAATAAATTGTTGATTGTCAGTACTATTCTCGATCCACAAACGTAAGATGACATTTGCCTCTGTTTGATTTGGTATATTTTTTGATAATGATACTGTTAAGATGAAGGAAATGAGAAAGTCCACCAGAGATTTTTGAAAAGATTATACGATATGTATAATGAATGGTATGGCACAAATAGGTTGTTTGTTGATGGTGATGGATCAAGGGTTGGTGGTGTAACTGATGTTGGTGGATATGAGTCTAGTGGTGGAATGACACAATCTCAGCCGTTTGTTAGACCGCGAGCACAAGATAGAATGCATAAGCGCAATACAAGTGTGCAACCTGATGATCCATTTCAGGTTTTTCAGACTAGTCATGTCATTCATCAAGATGAAAGTACTGAGGTTGATATGTATTTCACAGTATCCATGCATAATTGGAAAGGATAATAATTGTTGCGGTGACAAGATGTAAATCAGAAATGTGAGGGACCTACAAATCCTCTTTTCAGTTGTGGGAATCTTAAAGTGGTGGATTCTGCGTAAACTGCGCAAAGCTCTTTACAGCTGTTGTCTGTGCAGGACCCTAGGTGTAACCTTTTATTTAGGAGATGGGATATCTGGTTTGTAAGTTGTGGCACAGGTGGAAAAAAATGGAGAGTAGAGATTGGAAGGAATGAAACTACTACTTTCAGATTGAGTTAAGATGATGTATAACTATTTGGTCATAGAGTTGTGATACCTCCCGCTGGAATGCTCAAGTAGGAGATATTGGATGAGGCTCACGATGCTCCTTATTATATGCATTCTGAGAGCACTAAGATGTATCAAAATCTAAAGAAGAAATATTGGTGACCGGGAATGAAGAGAGAGATTTCAGAGTTCGTATTTTCGGTGTTTGGTTTGTCAGTAGGTTTAAGCAGAGCATCAACATCCATCCGGATTACTCCAACCTCTACCTATACCTGAGTGGCCAAAAGAAAACATTACGTTGGATTTTGTAGTAGTGATGTCGGAGGACTATGATGCTATTTGGGTGATAGTGGGTCGATTGTCTAAATCTGCCCATTTTCTGTAGATTTGAGTTGCATGAGGATCTGAGAGACTAGCGAAATTATTTCTGGAGCAGATTGTATGATTACATGTTGTACCCTTATCGATTGTATCGGATAGATATCTCGAATTTACTTCTCATTTTCGGCGGAGTTTCTAGAAGACTATAAGATCAAAGATTTCTACGAGCACCTCATTCTACCCTCAAACCGACGGTCAGTCAGAGCGAACTATTTAGACGCTAGAAGATTTGTTGAGATTGTGTGTTTTGACATTCACTATGAGTGGGTGAACATTTACATTTGATCGAGTTCGCCTACAACCATAGCTTTCAGACTAGTATTGGCATGACTCCATTTAAGGCTTTACATGAGAGAAGTTGTAGGACTTCTGTTTGTTGGGGCGAGATTGGAGATAGACATATTTTGGACTCAGACTTGGTTGATATGACATCTGAGAAGATCAGATTGATCCGAGGGAGACTGTTAGATGAACAGAGTCGACGTAAGAGATTTATCAACAGTAGGGGGTATAACCTTGAGTTCTAAGTTAGAGATTTAGTATTTTTGAAAATCTCTTATTGGAAAAGAGTATTGAAATTTGGCTGGAAGAGAAAGTTTTCGTCGCGCTGTATTAGTCCTTTTGAGATTTTGGAAAGAGTGGGCAAAGTGGCATATCTTTTGGCATTGCCACCGGATTTAGAAAGGATTCATAAAATGTTTCATATATTCGTTCTAAAGAAGTATGTATCAGACCTTTCTCACATTTTGGAGAGTCAATCGGTAGAGTTGAATGAGAATCTGACGTATGAAAAACAGCATGTGGAGATCGTAGATTGAAAGGTTTGAGAATTGAGATCCAGACATATTTCTCTTGTAAAGGTCATGTCGTCTAATCATCACATCTAGGAAGTGACTTGGGAAGAGGAACATAATATGATGGAGAAATACCCTGAGCTGTTTGAGGATTGAGAAATTTCGAGGATGAAATTTTTGTAAGGTGGGTAGATTGTAATACCTCATTTTTTTTTCTTTATCTTAACAAATTTTTTATCACACTCAAACCTAACCATACCCCACCTCCATTATCATCAATAATTATGTTCTATTATTTCCTAATCAAACAAAAACACACACACACCCTTGACCTACCACTAACCTCAAGCCTTTTATTTTATTAAACCCCTTTAAATCATTCGTTTGAGGCAGCAGCTGGAAGAAAGAGAGAGAGAGTTGTAAGCTTTGTATGTGTTGGCTATGAGTGCAATACTTTTAATGGCCATTCAAGTAATATATGAGTTGTGAGCTTGAGGAGTGTGTTGTAGACAATTCCAGAGGAGTTTGAGAGTAATTCTAGAGAGTTTTGAGAGCAATTTCTTGGATTTTTGAGAGAGAAATCGAGAGCATGAGATATGATTATCCAGAAGAGAGAGAAAGTACATGAACAGAGAGATAAATGGAGTTTTCGACGTCGTTTGATCTCCGTTTTCGGCAAGTGACCACATCTGGAGCATCCCCTTGACGAGACGAATTCATTGACACCGGACCACCACCGATCCACCTTCGAAACGCGCCCTCATGTGCCGGCCACGCGCTGGCGACTTGCTGCCCACGCGCCCCACGCACTGCCGCGCGTGTATGACACCTCCCGGACTGGAATTTTCCCCCCGTCGAGATACGTGAGTTGGACACTTCATTTGCCTAAATCGGACCTTCGGTTGTTGTGAAACGAGTAAAATACGGTAGTTATCGGTGTTTAACCGATCGTCGATAATCGCCGTGTTTCAGCCCATACCACTACCATCACCGTGAACCTTGAGATGTTTGCTGACCAATGGCTCTTTCGTTGTGAGATTTGTAGGTCGTTGGAGCTCGGTATGTGATTATTACCGTTTTGGGGGTGTTAATGATAGAATTTGAAAGTTTTGGACGTAATTGTATATTTGCATAATTAAGAGGGTAAAACTGTAAATTCTGGTTTTTAGGGGTTAAATAGTAATATTTAAGATTTTTAGGACTATTTGGACATATTAGAAAAGTTTAGGGGCTAAAATGGAAATTTAGAAAGTTTAGGGGTAAAATCATAATTTTGAATAATTGAGGGACCTGATCGTAATTATATATTTTTTTTTTCAGATTCTTAGCGAGGATATAGACATATTAAGGGCTTTTGCATGGATATATGTAAGTACAATACACGATGATTCCCTTAACATAATTGTTTGTTGATTAATGGTTGTTGTGAAAGTCCATATATAAATATATTGGTATAATTATAATTATATATATTATATATTTATATATATATATATTTTGGTGGAGATATAAATATTGATTAATGGAAAACATGATAAATATGAATTCATGACTGTTGAGATGAGATTGATGGATTGGATGTGAGATATGATTGTATTGGATGATGCGTGTTGTTGTATTGTGCTGCCGGGTTTTGTATAATAGTGGTCGGAGATGAGATGAGATGTGATGAGATATTTTGCGAGATTATATGGTGAAAAACCTTGGGTGTATGAGAGAGACTCTCCCATTGGTTTTAACCCACTCACAAATATTTTGCGAGTTGATATGGTTGGAAACCTTGTGGGTATGAGAGAGACCCTCCCATTGGTTTCAATCCACTGTTATACTGGACCCGGATTAGCAACCATGTTTGATGGATGTTTGTATTGTTGTGGGATGTTTGCTTGAGTTGTTATTATAATATATTTTATTTTCATATATTATAATATATATGTGAGGTCATGTTGAGAGTATGAGTGCTTTACTTGCTGAGCTCTTTAAGCTCACTCCCCTTTTCCCCCCAAACATTTCAAGTAGTTCGCGAGCACAGCAGAAGCAGAAGCAGTACCAGAATTGGATCCACGTGCCACAGTTGTATTTTCGGGTTGGTCCAAACATTTGAGTCATCATTTGCATATTTTTAAGACTTTTGTTGTAAACCATAAAAATTGTGTACAATTCATGGATTTGTAATTTATGATGTAATATTGTGTATATTTAATTGGTTGGTTTGACATATAGAATGCTCGAGCTAAAGAAGTCTGCGAACCTATTTCTAGGGTTGGGCCCGCTCTAGGGAGGGGTCGTGACATCGTGAGTTGTAGGATTCCTTGGTGGAAACTGCAAAAGAGCAGGCTAGTTCAATAAGTAATATAATTGATTCTACCCAGTTTTCTGGGTTTTCACAGCAGTGGAAACCCAGAAAATTGGGTTTCCCAACAGCGGAAGTTGAGGCCATTGGTCATGTGCGCCACAAAAATTTAGTTCGTCTCCTAGGGCATTGTATTGAAGGAACACATAGGTACATTTTCTTTAACTTATGTTGCTCTAGGCTTTAAATTTTGGATTTTTACCTTGCAATGATCTGTTTAACTAAAAATTTACTTAGCTCTTTATAGGAAAATTAAGAGATTCTTTTATCATCATTTATATTTAGTTACTGCTTTGCCAATATTAAACCGTATGTTCTCATTTACTATAATTATAATCACAAGATGTTGGTTTATGAGTATGTCAACAATGGAAACTTAGAACAATGGCTACATGGAGATATGTGTCAGCTTCTTGGCAAAGCTAAGGCGTAAGTAATTAATTTACATCATTTTTTCAGCTCTCTAATTCTCATTTGATATGATATATTTGTTTCAGTCTTGCCTATCTGCATGAGTCCATTGAGCCAAAAGTCGTTCACCTAGACAATAAATGAAGCAATATATTGATTGACGATGACTTTAATGCAAAAGTTTCAGATTTTGGCTTGGCTAAGTTGCTAGGTGATGGGAAAAGCCATGTCTCAACTCGAGTTATGGGTACATTTGGTAAGTATGTTTTACCTGCTTCCGAATTCTTTTGCTTATCTCGCCTCTTGTCATTATGTTTCTTATAACATGTTATAGAGGAGTAATAATCTAATAACTTTATTTTTCCGCTTAGCTCCGGAGTATGCAAATACTGGTCTATTGAATGAGAAAAGTGTGTTTATAGCTTTGAGATTTTGCTTTTGGAAGCAATTACAGGAAGAGATCATGTGGACTGCGGTCGTCCTGCCCATGAGATATGCATTAATTACACATTAGAAAATCTATTGAACTTCTGAAAAAAATGATTTTCAAATTGTATTTATTCAACTATCATTGATAAATTATACAAGTAAAGTCTATCTTTTCTCATAATTGCTGAAATCCTGACTAAATAGAACTATTATAAAAAAAATTAAGTCAGTCTATCTTTTCTACTGTAGCAATTTTCCCAATTTTGATCCCAGCTTCAAGTTCCCTTCATTGTTATAGGGAAGATTTGTTTGATTCAATTGTCGTGCATTTTCTACACTATTGGCTGCAGATATGATACTGAAAATTTGCACGCTAAATATAATCGAAAATGTGCACCAAAGAAACAAATTAAAGAATATTAGTTCTATAAGTTGGGTATCCTATCACATTGGTCCTCTCCCATGAGTAATTATCTCATAATTAATCAACTTCCGGATAAAGTACAATGGCGTCAAATGATCTATGTAACCAATCTCATATATATCGTAGAAATTTTTTTTTAGTTGGTTGGTTGATCAACTTCGAATTGTTTCAAGTTGCACTGTCCACATTCATACAATTAATCATTAAACACTAGACAGGGGGAAAGGAAAATATTGTTTTACATTCAAATATATTTCACATTGGCTTTCATAATGTGTTTACGATTTGTAGTTTTTGTGAATATATTTCTGTGATTCCATGTATCATGAGATACATAGGGCCTTTTCTTTTTTGGTGAAAATTTCAAAATCAGCACATGTATCCCTTATGTTTCCAATCTTATTGAAATTTCTTTTTGGTTTATTCAAGTGCATTATTTGAGAAGCAAATGTCTACTGGAGTTTTAAATCATTATGCCTTGAAGATAATATGTCTTGGTATCAGAAGCATTGACATATTCTATAGTTTGAATTTATTTATTCATTTTCTGGGCATTTATCTGGCATATTTTAATTTTATTTCTTGAATTTTTCTCAATTCTTTAGTTTTATTATTATTATTATTATTATTATTATTATTATTATTATTATTATTATTATTATTATTATTTTACATATAATTAGTTTTTGTTTATCTATTGATATGAGATTAATATATACTGATATAATTATTTTTTCATACAAATGCAGGTAACTAATTTGTTGGTTGAAAAAGTAGTAGACAAATGAGAAACTAGTTCATTCGATGAATGATTTCGTTTCACTATATGTTCAAAGTCTTTTTTGTAGTTTGAATATAGAATGTAAATTTAGATATGAGACGAAACCAATAGTTTTTTATTTTTGAATTATAACTAGTTGACCATTTGTCTGTTTTAATGTTGGAACATAATATATTTTTTTGCTTGTAAATATAATATTCTATTTACATATATTAATATATTCAAATTTATGTTTTGTATCATTTTACAATACAAAATATCATATGGTGTAAACAGTTTTTGAAATATAATTTCGCCACTCAATGTACATTTTTAGTATTTACCTACCTTCAGGGTTAAAATTCATTTCGCCACTAAAAGTAATTATAACTAAATCTAAAATCCAAGCACCTTTAGTTGTGAAATTCATTTCGCCACTAAAAGTAATTATAACTAAATCTAAAATCCAAGCACCTTTAGTTGTGAAATTCATTTTGCCACTAATAGTTATATTTTTAGTGGCGAAATGAATTCTGCAACTAAAGGTGTTTAGATTTAGTACTAAAAATGCACTTTTTATGGCGAATTATTATTTTGTCACTAATACATTTTGTGACGCACTTTCAGTGTCGAAATAGCGGCGAAACATAATTTCGCCACTAATAATTTTAGTAGCGAAAATTTTCGCCACTAAAAGTCAATTTTATTGTCGTGAATATAGATTCAATAAATTTTCTACCTCAAAGCTACCATATCCGTTAGAGCCGTGGTAAAGATTATGTTGGCTGAGGAGTCGGTGTGTACTAGCACCTGTTTGATCATGAAATTGGCCATCTGCAAGGAAATAACTAGAGCATTATGATGAGGGTTAGTCAGGCCTGAACTTTTGTCATCGGTGAATCTGATGGTTAGATTAGTGAATGCGTATTCAAACGACCTCGTATGCTGGGATGTTCCGACCATAACTTCTCCCGCGTGTCGCTCGGCGACTGAATAAGAGACGCCATTTATTTCTGAATCGCCAGAGATGTGGTTGACTGTATTGTCGATTGAAGTTGGCAGAGGAGGGCATCGTCTTGTTCACCCATTTCGTCTCTTCTGCCCAAGGTACTCTTACCCTTCTCGGTAAGCATGTCCTTAAGATGCCCTTTGTTTAGCAATTCTACACTTCCAATCTTAGAGCAACACAATCGGCTATCATGTGCCTGTAGTCTCATGGAACTCGCTCCACTTACTCATGTCATTCTTAGATGACCCATCCCTAGGGCGTGCTGGTCGGCTTACCATGTTTTCCATTTTCTTGAGGACAAAAAATAAGTCCCTGGACGATGGTGAAGTTTTAGTCTGTTAGCCTCAGCCTATTTGTGAAGACCGATTCTGAACCGTGTAGGTTGAGAGTCTACGCTCATAATCACAGTTGATCGGTTAATGCTCTCTAACCAACAAGATCCTATTGTCTGCTAGTCGCCGATCCATTATTTTGGAATATCTTAGGCGCTTAGGGGGATTTGACGCTCTCTCTTAGTGGCAGCTATTGAGGCAGTCTCGCTTCTTGTTCATTTTATCTTCTTCTCAGCGGATCTCAATCTGAGCTCGGGCCAATGCCTTGTCTATAGTGTAACATTGAAACTTCGTCAACTTCTTGTAGAGTCTACTATTGACGAGTAGAGCATTGCGAAAGGCTTCAACAGCCATCGACTGGTGGAGATCCGGTATGAAGATTTTTTCCTTATTGAAGTAGGCTACTTATCATCGCAAAGACTCCCCATTCACAGCTGGATGACATTAATATCGTTCGTGGTCTTCTCGAATTTACAAGAGCTTGTAAATTATTCCACGAACTTATCTGCTAGCTCTTGGTATGATCCAATAGACCGGTACATGAGGTTGATAAACCAAGTATGGGTTGGGCCAATTAGCGTCTCTCCAAATCATCTACAAATTCCAACCTCTCATTGGTATGGTGCCAGAGTCGTAGACATTATCTTATATTTGTAGTGGACAACATGGTCATCTGGGTCAGTAGATCCGTCGTATGGCTTCATGTCTGGAAGGCTGAACTTCCATGGGAGCTCGACGGAGGTGATGGACTCAAGGAAATGAGTATCCGAAATTATTCTAGCTTGACTTTTCTTGATCGGTAGCCTCATCTTAAGTAGGCTGGAGAGTATCGGCTCTTTAAACTCCTTCATCTCTTTACGGCTCTTTGAACTCATTCATCTCTTTGAGCATGCTGAAGGCGATCTATTGTATTGGGTATGCTAGTGGAAGATCGAGAGAGAGCTGACGGCTCTGCGGATGGTCCACTTATGGCGGATCGTCGCCAACTGTATCATCAAATGCCCCTATAAGATTGGTCTGGATGACGGAGCCATTAGGCTGGTCGTGGACTCATTGACAGTGAGATTTTGAAGCCATCTGCTCCAACTGCCTCTGAAGGCTGGTGTTGGTTCTTCGTATCGTAAGGTTTTCCTCCTCCAACACTCGTAGTTGTTCTTGAAGAGCAGTCAACCGAGAAGACACAGAGTCTGACGTGTTCTCGTTCTCAGAAGCCATTAGTGATATGAAAATCATAGACTGAGAGAGCTTTGCTTGCTATGAATCGTCAAGGCCCTACGATATGTGCCAAATTATAGATGCTAAATTTCACATTCGGCCTATAATCGAGAATTTATATGTTGGGGGCACCAGTGGTCCTGCAAAACAAAGACAAAGTGAACATGTAGTTACTACCCACCGGTGTGGTGGATATCGTAGGTGCTCTAATGCTCAAGTCAGTGACGATAATGAGCAGAAAGAAATGGAAGAGCAAGACAAATGATTACCTCGATCTTCATGGATTTCCGTGAGGATGGTAGGTTGAAGTTTATGGAATTATGTATGTTTTGAGAAATCGAGTATGAGAGTCAAAGCTTCAATGAATCAATCATTTAGATCTCCTATCATTTTATAGGTTGCGAGGTAGCCTCTTTAGTCGGTTCTGGATTCATTGAAAGTGTATTCCAATCATATTTAGGAAAGAGTAGTAGAGTATGGATTGAATTAATAGTACCTAGATATCCAGAATTATGTGTAATCTATATTATTCTTGAAATATACTACTGTGTTTGTAGGTAGTTTATCATGATCCAAATACTTAATTTCCTTATTAAGAATGAATTAGTCGTGTGTAGACTGGCGGACAATGTCTACTGGGACATAACATAAAATGAGACCGTAAACTAAGACAGTGACCAAATAATGTTCGCTGGGTCATTAAGTAGCATGATTAGGGCCAATTGGAGACCTTTTGAGTCGTATGGGCTATTGGAAGTCTTTAGGCCTTATGGGCCTCTCCCCTTGGAGTGTATGGGCTCGTAGGCCATGTTTATGAGTCTTGTGTGTAGGATTTGAGTGGTTGATAGCCTTATGCTGGTGCATATTTAACTTAATAGACTTGATGTCGCCTGAGATCATCCTCGACTGGAATGCCCATGTTGAGTAGGGTTCTGACGGTTGGAAGCCATGTTGATTGGGCCTTGTTGGCAGCCCATGATGCCACTAAGTCCAGAGACATAACTTTATGCGAGTTTATCGCATGGGCCCAAGTGTCGTCCAAGACACAATGACATTTGAGTCCTTAGCCCAAATTTAGCTCGTACATACATAACTATATATTTTTGAAAATATCAATGTTATAAGTTTATCCACATACCTAGGGATGGCAATATGGAGGGGAGATGTGGGGATCGACATCCTCTAACCTTTCCTCGATAATCTTTAGATGTTCATGTCTCTTCTTTGTCCTCTCGTAATTGTTTCAGGGGAGAGGTCCGAGAGGATATAGATTCCCGAATAATAAAAGGGGAACCTCGATGAGTCCCGAACCTCGAATAATAAACAATTTTTTAAAGAAAAATTGATATTATCTATTACACAAAGATTGAAATTCGTATTTTCTGTCTTTTTATTTGGTCCATAACTTAATAAAATGATGGATCCATCATAAATAAATTGATTATATATATATATGGATGAAAAGAAAGTAGAAAGAACAAGGCTTGATGTTACCTCAATCTCCCGTTTGTTTACTGTGAGGGCGGTGTGTTGGTGTTTCGAGAGCGAAATACTATAGAACTGAATAATGTCGAATCTTCTTTCCAGACAAAAATATTTTCCTTTTATAAGCCCTTTAAGGTAGGCTCATTTACTCTTTTGTTCGTTGGATGTCCCGAAACGGTAGATTAAAAGGAGGAGTTATGTGTCTGTGCGTTTTTCCTGATATGGTAAATGTCGAATTTTTAAGTCATTTTTGTCAAGTTATTTGTGGATTTGGGCTTGCCGGATATCTTTTGGTTCACAACCAATTTGGGCTTTATTAGAGGGCTTTGGGTTTTGGATTTATGGTTGGCCTAGTGGTGAAATGTCGATTTTACCCTTGGGCCCAAATTTAGCCCGTATAGATGTTCTAGCTCTTTTGCTACGTCTAGGTTCAATTGCCTCTATATTTTCATGTTGATCTGACTGTTGGTCAGTCTGATCACTGTCTTTGACAGTATCAATAGTTCTTTTGAGAGACTATGTTATTTGTCTTTCCTTACAAGGAAATGTTTCTTCAAAAAATATCGCATCCTTGACTCAATTATCATATTCGGATTGATGTCAGGAATTTCAGACTTATGTACCAAGAATCGATACGCATTACTGTTGCCAGCATATCCAATGAATATACAATCAACAATTTTGGGTCCCATTCTAACCTTCTTAGGTTTAGGAACCATTAATTTGGCAAGACACCCCACACTTTCAAATATTTGTAGGAAGGTATGTGACCTTTCCACAATTCATATGGTGTCTTGTCCAATCTTATATGAGGTAGCTTGTTCAGAACGTAGTTGGCGAAAAGCAAGGCTCCCCACCCCCCATAAATTCTGGGGTAAACCAGAGCTTGTCAACATGGCGTTCATCATTTCCTTCAACACATTTTTTTTGCGCTTAGCAATCTCATTTTGTTGAGGCGAATAATGAGTAGTAGTTTCATGAATAATTCCAGGATTGGAATAATATTCACCAAATGGTGACACATATTCACCACATCTATCACTCCTGATTCTTTTGATTTTCTTGTCAAGATGATTTTCAACTTCGTTCTTATAATGTATAAAGCTCTCAATAGCTTTATCTTTGCTCCTCAGCAAATACACATAACATAATCTTGTACTATCATCGATAAAAGTGACAAAGTACTTTTTACCGCCTCTTGTTTGCACAACATTCATATCACACACATCAGAGTGTACAAGTTACAAGGGTTCAAAACTTCGTTCTATGGAATGAAATGATGCTTTATGTATTTTTGCTTCAACACATGCCTCACATTTATATTGGTTATCAATTTTAAATTTAGGTATAAGGTCCATGATAATTAGTTTACGTATTATATCATAATTAACATGTCCTAACTTCTTCCATGCCATACATTTTGTGACTCAATAATATAAACGAAAGTTGTAGCTTTATTATTAGCACTGTGTCGATTGATAGTCATTACATTGAACTTGAAAAGACCCTCAGTGAGGTATCATTTTCCTACATAAACATCATCCTTGGTGAAAACAAACTTATCAGAAACAAATACAAGCTTGAAACCATTCTTGCTAAGGAGTGAACCCGAAACCAAATTCTTCTGAATATCAGGAACATGCAAGACATTCTCCAATGTAAGCTCTTTCCCAGATGTCATATTAGAACCACTGTGCCTTGTCCAACCACTCTATAGGTAGAAGAGTTTCCCATTGTCAGATGATCGCCACCATCGACCTTCTGATACGAGGAAAACATCTTACTATCAGCACAAATATGACGAGTAGCCCCAGTGTCTACCCACCATTCTCTCGGATTTCCAACCAAGTTGGCTTCTGTTACAACTGCTGAGAGGTTCATCTCTGAGATCTTATCAGTTAGCTGCTCATCTTCAGAGTCATGGGCTCATTTTTCTTTTTCTTCCCTTTATCCTAAGACTTCTTATTTCTACAGTCCTTTGCCATGTGACCGCTTTTTCCACAGGTGTAGCACTTCCCCTTGAACTTATTGTTTGCTTGGGAAGAATCAGCTCCACTGTTATTTCTATTTTTGCTACCCTTTCCAGCTTCGACGATGTTGTCCTTAGACTCCATAGTCTTGTAGCTGGCCTTATCGGACTTCTTGTTGTCCTCTTCGATCCTCAATCGAACTCCAAGGTTTTCAAGACTCATCTATTTTTTTTGTGTTTCAGATAGCCCCTGAAGTCCTTCCATGATAGAGGTAACTTTTCAATGATTGTGGCAACTTGAAACGTCTCACAGAGTTTCATTTCTTCATCCAATATTTCATGAATGATCAATTATAGTTCACCCAACTGAGACATTACCGTTATTGAATCTACCATTTTGTAGTCCACGAACCTACTCATGACAAATTTCTTTTGCCTGGCATCCTCGGTTTTGTATTTCTTCTCGAGAGATTCCCAGAGAATCTTCGCAGAATTCATGCCTTGGTACACATTGTACATGGTATTGTCAAGTCCTCTCAAGAGGTAGTTCTTGCACATGAAGTCGCCTGACGGCCATGTCTCTTCTTGCAGTTGCTTGGTTGTTTCCGTTTCTCCCTCCACAGGACCCGGGGGATCTTCGAGGTACTTAGCCAACTGTAGTGTTGTCAAGTAGAACAATATTTTGCTCTGCCATTGTTTAAATTTTGCTCCACCAAAATTTTCCGATTTTACTCCATGAACGATCGGTACTGCGATATTTCTGCTAGCCATGTGTAACTGGAAAAACCAATAGTAATCAATAAGTCTACAAAAAAAATTACACAACGATCAAACAAATGGCCTTGTTTAAGTGATATACTAAGAATCCACTCGTTGTTATATTGGACAGTAGTACCAAATAACATAAGTCCTTGAATTTACGACTAAGGTTTCTTATGATAAGTAAATAAAGGAATATTCCCAGAGGACGAGGGGGTCCGGAGTAACCACTTAAATCCATGCCCACTTAGGCTCTTATCGCATTTTTGACAGATATCCTTTAAACACTTTCTCAATAGAATATTTTAGACATTTAAACTTAGTATTACACTCCAATTCACAATACAATATGTGTAGATTTATATGTGTATATGTGTATTAATCAATCAAGCTTTGACGAAATTACGTGTGTAAGATTACACTTTTAATTCTCAACCAAGTATGCAACACACAATTAAATTTCAACTTTATCACTATGTGTATGCTTGTGATAATTGAACACTCTAATATTAACTTAAATCTATACTACCAAGTTTATCATAATACTGTATATGATTTTACTATGTTAATATTATGATAACACAAATTAATCTAAGTCTATATTAATCTAAAGGTAATTCTAGGATTAATTTCGTTAGTGTCATGTTTGTTTCTTCGTTCGAATGAAACTTTCTACTGAGTTTACTTTCGTGTAGCATTCGTAAACGCGTTCGAACGAAGTGTTCCAGAGAGCTCACGTTCGTGTAGCATTCGTAAACGCGTTCGAACGAAATGTCCCAGAGAGTTCACGTTCGTGTTGCGTTTGAATACACGTTCGAACGTTATTTGGTAGAAGACTTGCGTTCGAGTTGCGTTTGAAGACGCGTTCGAACGAGATTACAAAAAATCAAAATTTTTGCCTACGCGTTCATCGGGCGTTCGAACGCCCTTGCGTATTTTTCATTCACATAATACATTTTTCCAGGAAAATGGCTATTAACACATGCAATTCTCATCTAACAACACTTCAAGTTTTAATAAGTTCTTAAGATTGTGGTTATATTAGTGTCATCAAACGAAATTTAACAAGTGAATTTAACTAAATCATTTCAAAACAGAACATAATAATGGAATCAAATGTTCATTAACATGCCAAATAAGAAATAACAATAAGACTTAAAAAACCTGGAAATGTGGAAAACTTGATCAAACTGATGTCCAAGTCGAGTTGCCTTTGTCCTTAAGAACTTATTAGCCCCGCATCGGTGCTCTACAGATGGTATTGGTGGCTAACGTTCTCCCAGGATCACTTGGATGCTTCTTGTGTAAGGGGCACTCCTTTCACAAGAAATTGAACAAGGAAAAATGGTAGAAACTCCTATTGACTCTAAAAAATGTGACTCAAACTTCTATGAATTTTTCTTGATTCTCAAATGAACTCAAGGCCTCTTAATTTATAGGCATGGAAGGGTGATTTTGAGGGCACCATTTGGTTTGGGGTGTAACAGTCCCAAGGGTTATACCTATTCCCTTATGCCCTTTGAGGCCTAGAGTCTCATCCTTTCAATTTATAGGACATGTCCCTACATGTTTATGTCTTTCCCATAAGGCACAACCCAAATGACATGACCCTCATACACATATACTATATATTTAGAGAATTTACAACAGATATTCAGACGCTCAAGTCAGTAGGGTAGACGAGGAAAAGAAGAGGAAAGACAAGCTTTAGGGTTACCTTGGACTTGTAGTCTGATGGCCGTGAGGGTGGTAAGCTAGTGTTTTGGGGAGTATTGTATGCTTTGAGTACTCGAGTTTGAGTGCTAAAGCTTGAATGAATCTTCCCTTTGGACCCCTCTCTTTTTATAGACCGTGAGGTAGCCTTTTAATCGGATTCAGATTCATTGGAAGAGTTGTATTCCAAGTCTATTTATGGGAGGGTAGTTGAATCAGGGTCAAACTAGGAGTGCCGAGATATCCGATTTTAGATGTGACCCTTATGGTATTTTGGATTATACCACCATGTTTGTAAATATTATGTCTCGATCAAGATACTCAGTTTCTTTATTTAAGAAGGAACTAGTTGTGCGTGGACCGGCGGACTATGTCTACTAGTACATTACATAATATAGGCCAGTGTTTGACTGGGACACTGCTCAAATGTGGTCTGCTGGAGACCATTTCAGTCGAGTGGGCTCCTAGAAGTCCTTAGGCCGCATGTGCTTCTTCCCTTGAGATGTATGGGCTCGTGGATCCTATGGAGGAACCACACGTGAAGACTGAAGGCTATCGGTAGCCTGTGTGCTGTTTGGGCTTTGTCCAACGTGTGAACTTGGGACATAATGACATTTGAGTCATTGATCCAAATTGGGCCCGTACAACGGTACAAGCAACACTCTCAAGACTCTACGTACTCTCCTTCATCCTCACCATTATCAAGCAACAACAACCGACACAATTATGTGAAGAAATCAACATCTTTTATATAGGCAATAATTATTTGAAGAAAACATCTTGATAGTTTCAGCCAACGCAAAGACGGTGGATTAGCGGCAGTACGAATATGTTTAATGATTGAATTGGTGAATTTTTGTTCTTTGGAGAGAGATTGGTTGAGTAAATAACGTGGGTGTGTGGTTATGAGAGTGATTAAATTAGAGATTTTCATTTTTCATTTTATTTTTTTTAAAATTCAGCTTGTTAAATAGCCAAAATATTCCTGTTTTGTTAACAAATAGTTAACACTGTTAATGGTTGAGTGGATAATGATACAATCTTCGGGTCAACCGGCGAATATTTCTTAAGTTTTCAAATATCTTTAAACTTTTTAAGTTGAAAATGACTTTGCCTAGACAAGTACAATCAGTACAAAATTTACCTTTTTTGTTATGTTACTGAGTTTAACAATATCAGAAGTCTCGTTAGTATCTCAATTTAACCATTCTACAGTTCCATAATGCTATAATGTATTGATTTTACAATTTTTCTCTTTACTATTCTTTGAGTAATGATATCTTACTCACACTCTTACTCACACTTATCCCATCTCTCTCACTGTAGCTACAGTGAGCTACAATAATTCACTGTAGCTACAGTGAGGAGTTGGGATAAATGTGAGTAAGAGTGTGAGTAAGTTTATCATTTTTGTTACTATTTTTCCTACTATCATCTCAATTCACAATGCCTTCTTGTTTTTATTACTAGTTGCTATACGTTTTTGGTGCCTAGTCCACCCACATGAAACACACGAAAATAATAGTGGGAATAGCCTTCTCAGCAATAGGTTCTTAAAGAGGGGTTTCCGTGATGTCTATGAGGGTCCCTTAGGCTCCTCAAGGATGCTACTGTTTGAATGTGCATGGAGACAAATGCACCGAAAGCACTCATGCTGGCAGCAGAAGGCTTTGGCAGCCAGCTCTCTTCCGTTGCATGTTGCCAGCCTGTGTGTGTGTGTAGCAAACCGCGTGACACTGTTCACGCGGTTTGATTACTATAAAATGAGTTCCCAGGCCATTGTAAATCATCCCAAAGTGTGTAAGCTCCAAGTAGAGAGCTTGAGAGTGTGAGGTTTTTTTGTTAAGTTTCTAGTTGTAAACTTGAATTTTATTCTTGTAGTAATAAAATTACAATTCGGTTTTTCCTCAAATACATTCTAAAGTGATCGGTGAATCACAACAGCTACATCGGCCTTGGCTCGTGGAACCCTTAAGACAGAGCCGTGGGAGCCCAAAGAGTGATTGGGGAGCCTGTAGGACAAAGACGTGCATGAGAGCCTTTGTGAGTCTTTTAATACTTAGGGAGTCCTATAGGGCTCTAGAAGATGGTCCTTTTGCGAAGCCCGAGGGTTGCTTCCAGCGGCTGAGTATGGTTCACTTTCCATATTACAAGTTAATAATAAAAGATTAAAGGGAAATTATTATTTATTTATCCGAAAATTATTTAATGTTCGGAAAAACATTTGATTTTGGAAAAATGTTCTATGTGCATCTAAAATTATTAAAAAATGTAATTTATCATAGAAAATTAAGGAGTTTTATCATTTATTCAAGCGAAATTAACTAATGATTCAAAAATACATAATTTTTGGGTGGTAAATGTTCATTTTTAATAATTTTGAGTGTATAAATGTCATTTTTTTTTTCAAAATTAAGTGTTTTTTTTAACATCAGATAATTTTATATTAAATAGATGATAATTTTCGAAGACTAAAATTTAAATAAAACAAGAGATTTACATGGTTTAGCCTTTCGTCCACATTCACGGAGAGCAACTCACAAACCATCCACTGTGTAGAAGAAGCTATACAATGGGTTCCGTTACATAATTATAAGATAAATATATAAAAAGACTTCTTTGTTACTCTTCAGCTTCTGGTTGCTTGGAGGGAGCTATCTGCTTGCTGATGGAGAGGTTCTTGACTTGAGGAGGATAGGAGGTTCATGAAGCTTTCCATGGAAGGTATGTGGGATCTTGAAGGTGGAAGAAGAGGATTGAACCATGGAAAAAATATATCTTTGGCGAAGAAAAAGCCAGCCCATTAACTTTAGAATCCATGCCCATTATCTTAGAATCCCTTCAAGGATGAATGATAGTGGAGAGGAAAGTTTGGATGATGTATGGTTGTGGAAGATAGAGAGGTTCCTAACTTAGGACATCTGATAATGAAGATCTGATATCACTTCTCTAGTTTATCAACAGCTGCACACTCAAGCCTGATATTTCGGATTCAGTAATCTGATTAGGCAGCCCCAACGTTTTTTTTCTATCCGTTGCTGTTATGAAACCTTTATTGTGAACCCAAACTCTCTTTAAACCTGGCAGTTCCCATTTATTTAGAAGAATATTGTCCCTAAAAAGGTTCAAATATTTTATTGGCTTTTCATTCAAGGAAGAATTCAAACGAAAGGCTTCCTCTTCCGAAGAGGTATCATCGATGTCAATTCTCTCTCTTGTATTCTCTGCAATGATGACCTTGAACCTGTTAATCATCTTCTGTTCTCTTGCGCGTTTTCTTGGAGGATTTGGTCATGGTTTTTCAATTGGTGGGGGCTTAGCTGGGTTTGTTCTAGTAATCCATCCGACTTCATTCACTCTCTTGAGTTCTTATCCTTGAATAATAAGTTGTGTGATTTTTTTGAATCCTTTTTCATGGCGGTTTGTTGGTCCATTTAGATAGAAAGAAATCTTCGGATCTTTAAAAAGGTATCAACTATCAAGCGAATCTCTCTCTATTTGCTTTAAAATTCTTAAGCTCACCTCCATATGGTTATCCTCTAAGCATGAAGACTTTGAGCTATCCGCTGCAGATTTAGTTCATTTCCCCTCTTCTGTCAAATCTTGGGCTTGTCTTTAGTTTTTCTGTTGTTTTTATCTAGTTACCCATGTATTTATTTTGTAATGCCGTCTGGCAAAACTTTTGTTTGGGCTCATTTTTTATGAGTCGTTATTATGATTAATATTAGCATCCCCACTTTTATCAAAAAAAAAAAAAAAAAAAAAAAACCTTACCCATGAGAGAGAATCAGAGAAAAGTGAAGAACCAAAAGAATGGTCATTTGGTTTTTGGGTCTATTTGGATATGCAGGTAAATAAATATTGGTGCCTTCTCTCCCATGGTAGAGGCTTAATTTATGGCATGACACAAGGCACCATGTGAAAGGAGTAACTTTTATGTTTAAGTTATGCATTGTTTATAATGTGATATATAATTATTTTCCCCTTCTTTTGAAATCAATAATTTAACTACCTACATTTATTATTATTTTTTAAATGAATGAATTAAAATAAGACCTCACATCCCAATTATATTAACCCCCAAGATATTGCCCAATCATATACTAACTGGAGCTCATTGAGAGTATTATATTAAAATAAATGAAGATTTATTAATACGGAAAAATTGGAAAAATAATAATGAGAAACTCAACGCTTCGTCACTAGTGCAACAATACGCCATACTATAAATACAGCATCGCCTCACTGGTCATGGCGCAACATTTTTTTTGAAATCGTTGGAAACCCCACCGCCAAACCATTTATTTTGGGCTTAAGCAGAGTAAGTAAAACCCTCGGTTGTCCCAGGCTCTTACAAGAAACGCACCCCTGAATTTGAACCCAAGACCTCAAGATAAGTGTAATGAATCCAGCTGCATGGGAAACTTCCATGCATGATCTAGCATCCAAGAGGAAGTTGCCATGCAACTTTAGGTGCATGTTGAAAATGGAGCAAACAAACAACAAACTTTAGGTGGAGATTTTCTATTTCCATGAAATTAGGGAGTGATTGGTGGGCATTGTAAAGCCAAACCCTGGCTATAAATACAGAGCTTGATTGTAAGCTCAAATCATCCTAAATTGTAAAGCTTCAAGTGTAGAAAGCTTTGAGAGTGTTAGAGAGTGAATGTTTTTGTAAAAAGTTCAATACTTATAATTATATTCTTGTAGTAATAGAAAGTTTTTGTTTTTCCTTCAAACACACTCTAGAGTGATCAGAGAATCACAACAAGTGGTATCAGAGCTTTGGTTATATTTTGGGGTCCTAAAACCGAAGAACGGAACTCGGTTCGGAAAATTTAGGTTTCGGGAAAGTTGTCAAAAATTAAATTTGAGTATACCATTAGCTAGTTCACGTCGAGACGAGCACGATGGTATTTTCCGGTGATCGAACGGAGATCCAGGGAAGCTGCACGCGCGGCCTCACGCGCCGACGAGTGACACCCACTCTCACGCACGCGTAGCTGGAGGTTGAAGACACTGACGTGTCATCCACGCCAGCCACACATCAGCATATATCAGCGCACAATCAGCAGCCACGTCAGCGCACAATCAGCAGCCACGTCAGCTCACAGTCAGCTGCCACGTCATTTGCCCAGTCATATGCCACGTCAGCAACCGATCCCACTTTTGCCACATGTCAGCCACGTCAGCATCCTTGGAAAATTTCACTAACCCCCCTGAAGTCTTTGAAATTTATATTTTAGCCTTAGAAGTTTTAAAAATTTACAAATCAGTCTCTGAGTCGGATTTAGACCAACGAAGTGTCTAATCCACCATTTTCGACCGTTCCAGACGCAACGGTGACCTTCAATTGTTGAAAATCAGCCTTGATTTTATCATATTTTCATTTTAAACTTTAAACTTAAAATGGAAATGGAAGATTCTTCTTCTAGTGTGATGATCGAGCTGACATCAACCAATTACTCTCTCTATGGAGACCTCGGATGATAGATTATTTACACTGTAAAGATTTTTTTGATGTTATCGAGGTGAATGGAGTGAGACCTGAATCTGTTAAAGAGTATGACTTTAATAAACTCAATAACAGAACTCTGGGTCAGATTAGACAGTGGATCGGCCACTGTGTCTGTCTTCCATCACGTAGCACATGATATAAATGCTTACGAAATATGGATAAAGCTGGAAGACATGTTCCAGGCCAAGACAGCTCGGAATAAATCCTTAATAATGAGGCATTTGGTGAACCTGAAGCTACAGAGTGGAAATTTCGTTGCAGAACACACCAATGAGTTCCAAAGCCTGGTGAACCAGTTGTCTGCAGTAGACATGCAACTGGGAGATGAAGTTCAATCCCTCTTACTATTGAGTTCTCTTCCTGATAGCTGAGAAACATTGGTGGTTACACTCAGAAACTCAGATTCAGGAGGCAAACTTAACATGCCTATGATAAAAGATGCCCTGTCAAATAAAGAAGTAAGAAGAAAAGACGTGGGCATGGATCAAACACAAGCCATTGTCTCGGAGCATCGAGGAAGACAACGGGAGAAAAATCAAGGTAAAGGGAGAGGCAGAAGCAAAAGTAGGGGCAAATCCATAGACGGGAGAAAGCCTATATACAAGTGCTTCCACTGTGGCATAGAAGGCCACTTAAAGAAAAATTACTGAAAGCTGCAACGAGAGCAGGGTCAAGAAAATGATGCGGAGACACTGATAGTTACCTCAGGAGACGTAGTTGTCTGCTCCGGTCAGGAAGAAACATGTCTTCACACTGCAACACAAGATGTTGAATGGGTGGTAGATACTGCAGTATCCTACCACGTCACTCCTCACAAGGACTTCTTCACAACATACAAAGCAGAAGACTTTGGAGCAGTGAATATGGAAAATACCAGTTCTTCTCAGATAGTGGGAATTGGTGAAATTCAGTTGCAGACAAAAGCAGGGTATATAATAACCCTGAAGGAGGTAAGACATGTTCCTGAACTTCGACTAAATTTACTCTCGGGGGTAGCCCTTGACAAACAGGGCTATGCTAGCCACTTTAGCAATGGCACTTGAAGAATGATAAAAGGTGCCTTGGTCATCGCCCGATGCCATATTTGTGGAACTTTGTATAAGACTCATGTGAAGATATGTTCAAAAAGCCTCAATGTAGCTGAACAAGAGGCTTCTCAAATTCTGTGGCACCAGAGACTCGGTCACATGAGTGAAAGAAGGTTGTCTACCTTGACAAAGAAAGATCTAATCATTATCTCCAAGAATGCTGCCCTAGATCCTTGCAATCACTGTCTATTCAGTAAACATTATAGAGTCTCATTTAAATTATCTTCTACGAAAAGATCAGAGTTGTTCAGTCTGGTGCACTCTGATGTTTGTGGTCCCTTGGAGGTTAATTGACTATGCGGTAACAAATACTTTCTGACTTTCATTGACGACGCTTCTCGGAAAATATGGGTGTATTTTTTGAAAACAAAAGATCAGGTCCTATATTATTTCAAATTATTCCATGCCATGGTCGAGCGTGAAAAAAGGAAGAAACTGAAGTGTCTCCACACAGATAATAGAGACGAATACACTTCCAGAGAGTTCGATGCCTACTGCGGAAGCCACAACATTCGACATGAAAGGACTGTTCCACGCTCTCCACAACATAATGGTGTTGTTAAAAGGATGAACCGTACTATTATGTAGAAAGTCAGAAGCATGATCAGCATGGCTAAGCTGCCAAAGCAATTCTGAGGAGAAGTTGTTCGTGCCGCCTTCAACAGATCACCATCTGTACCGTTGAATTTCGAGATTTCGGAGAAAGTGTGGTCTGGTAAGAATCTTCTCTATTCTCACATTAGAACATTCGGTTGTTTAGTCTTTACACATGTATCCAAGGAGCTCAGGCAGAAGCTCGATGCAAGGACTACTCCATGCATCTTCATAGGCTATGGAGACGAGGAATTTGGATACAGGCTATGAGACCTGAAGGAAAAGAAGGTCATCAGAATCACAACAATAAGATCTTAGACCTTACACCTCCAAGCCACATCCATTGGACACTGGAGAAGAATATTAAGAAAAAATGATGGAGTTAGCCTATACCACGGCTCAAAAGGTATGAAATTAGTTAAAACCTTAATCAGTAAATTCAGTCTCCAACTAATGAAATAATACATATTTCCTTAAATTTATGGGATTTCTAGGCTCACATATTTGTCTTCACGATAATGACATGTATATTTTATTGATTTGATAATTAAATTCCATTACTTTTTTCTTTGGAAATGTTGAAAACCTTACCGCTAAATCATCTGACCTAGGTTTAAGCGGAGCAGATATAATCCCTGGGTGTCCCAGGTTCTTACAAGAAATGCACCCTTATACTCAAACACGAGACTTGACAATTAAATATTAAGTCATTTTTCACACAAATCACACCCTTGTGCACTAGATTGCATTAAATATAGTAGAAACCCGAATAAAATTTCAACATATATAATACATTTATTAAGCATCACCATGCATGCAGTTATTTTTCATCAACATGATAATATAGTCTTTTATAATCTTCATCTTAAATATGCTTATATCATCGCAAAGTCGATAGTCTTCTTCCCATCATGTGGCTTCTTATAGAAATGCCTGGAATAGTCTGCGCACAGAACTGGTTTATACACCGGCTTCTCTCCATTTGCAAGCACTTCAGGAAAAGGACAGAGTATGGCTTCAGGTTTTGGATTCACGAAAAGTGGGACCGAAATCCTATTCTTGCTTCCATTGGCATTCACACAATGCTCAATACTCTTGTATAGACCATTGCTCATTATTTGTAATGCATCACCGATATTGATAACGAGTGATCCGCTAATTGGAGATACATGAATCCAGTTATTACCATTGATTTCTCGCACGTGAAGTCCCCCAATATCATCCTGGAGGAGGATTGTGAATGTTGAAATATCTGAATGACGCCCTACTCCCACTGTCAGTTCAGGATTCGGACAAATAGGATAGTAGTTTAGGTTAACTCTTCTAGAACCCATCAACATAGGTTCTCTGATTTCATCTATTTTGTTCACGTTCACGTCGCCCCTTTAATAGCACTTGCATTATTCGTTTTATGAGAACTTCAGAACTCTTCATGTACTCCAACACTTCATCCCTATACGCCACAAAATAAATTTTAAATTAAATTAATATAAAGAACAATCTCATAGCATTTAAAAGTATTCATAGTTCACAAAAAAAAATATTAATAAAAATAGGGGGAATATCTTAGTAAAGCAAGATAAATTTATATGTACATTGGAGTCGATGTTTTTTTATTAAATATTTTAGCAGGGCATTCTAATTATATATATATTTATATATGTGTGTTGGAAATTCTTCTAATATTCATTAATGATATTTATGTCTTTTGGATGTAATGGGTACATGAGAGGGGTACAACCCTTTGGAGGGTTGCACCACAACCCAAGAGGTGCCCTGTTGGCACCCCTCCATGCCTTATAAAAGAGGCAATCATATCCAAAAAGGGAGAAAACAAAAATCTGAATTTCAGTCACTGTTTTCTTTTGTTTTGAGAGGGAGTTCCACCAATTTCCTAGTTCATATACTTGTCAAGAAGTGCTCATTGGACAAGAAGCAACCAAGTTATCATAGGAGAACATTGACTAATTCGAATCTGTGAAGCACCTGTGACGGAGGCTAATAAGTTCTTAAGGACAGAGGATTATCTCGACTTGGACATCATTTCACACCAGGTTTTCTGGTCTCAGTTTTTAGGGTTTTGCATGTAATGTAAATCTAGTTTTCTGGTTTAATTTGTTTGAAGCATGTTGATTTGTTGTTTAACAACGACACTAATCGAACCAGTGTGTGTATACAAATAAAAAGTGAATTAATGCAGGTCACTTACTTGCAAACAGGAGGCCAAAAAGCAGAAGCTTCTTCTTCTTCTCGGAAACATAAACATGCTTGAGAAAGTCTTTTCCCTTTCCACTCCAGAGCCTTTTCCTCATAAGGAACAAAGCTTGAGCCGAACCTGACATTATTGATTGCGAATTCTCCCTTGGACATA